>CAUZXS010002427.1:0-27500 GCA_963585895.1 Sepioteuthis lessoniana | reverse complement strand
CTTAGACGAATATGGTTTGTGTGTGTGTGTGTGTGTGTGTGTGTGTGAAATACATCGATGACAGACATAGTAGAAAAATGAATAGAGTACTCACAGTTAACTTGACTAGAACATTTATTTACTAGGACAAACACATTTGGATGGTACACAATACATTTATCAATGTGTGTCACAGCTCCTTCGGGAAAGGGTAAATTAATTCCACATTTGATTCCCGGATTTTGAAGTCATCCCTCGTTCACGCTGCTGCACACAATCTCGTCCCGTTCTCGTATATTTACACGAGAACTCAAAACAGTAGGGGTCAAACGGGAGGAAGTAACTCCGCCTGAAACAGAAAAGGGTTTAGCACCCTTTGAGCGTTAGATCGTCCTAACACTATCAATTAGGACAGTTTTCATTATAATTATTAGATTCGACAGAAAGTTCTACGGAATGGAAGAAAGTTTAAAAGTGAATATTGACTTGAAAACTGGAAAAACGCAATATCAAAATTTAGTTTTCAAGCCCTAATCATTCCATATATATATATATATATATATATATATATATATATATATATATATATATATGTGGCATATTAAATAGAATTGAGATTTAAACTGTATATAACAGGACAGAAATAAATAATGAAGGAAACATTTTTTTCAAAATACACCCCTTGGCATTCAAAATACTTATTCGTGTTTTTCATAGGATGAACCTTCTCTGAAGTTCTCTCTGCGTCGTTGTATTATTTTTCAATATTCTCTATGTACTAAAATCTTACAGTTGAGATGAATTTTCAGCTTAGGAAACAAGAACAAATCGCACGGAACTGAAGATCTGATGAGAATAAAGAAGGCTTAACCTGCACATTTCGCTAAAAAAAAGTACCGAAAATCGCTTCATAATTATTTTTCGAATTGCCACAGACTAATCTTCTTGAGGTCATCATTTTATCATATTTTCAAATTTTCTATTAAAAATATTATAAATTTGGTTTCAACATTATTCATTACATCCCGTACAAATGAAACATAAAACCATCAAAAACTATATATATATATAATAACAAAATTTTATTTAAAAGAAATTTTGCAATTGAATGCTAATTCTAATAATCCAAATTCTTGATATAACGGGCGTAACTACAAAATACTAAAGGGAATCCTTTACTCCTTCTTAAATATCTTATTCAACCCAATGGCTTTTCTAGTTATCAAGTATACTAGACGATCCGTGAAACTATTGGGCTTGTAAAATTCTCATTTGTTAAATTCTCATTTGCGTTGAACATCTATCTATCAATGACTAACATTCTAAGTATGCTTGGATATATGTATGTGATCATAAACAAGCAAAAACAGCACACCACAGGCAAAATTTTAATCATAATATTCTAATTAAAGTTAAAGCTCTAAAAGCTTTAAAAGTAGGTAATTTATTTTTAATCTCCGATTATTGGATATAGAAGACAATTTTTACTTCAAATAATTTCAAAAGAAAATCAGATTAGATGTTTATTAAAGGATTTGAATCAAATGATAATCTTTTGTGTTAAATTATGCAAAACAAAAGTTTAATTCTTGTTGCAAATTTGTCAAATGTTCTATCAAAAATATTTTTTATTTTGGTTTTGTACAAAGCGAAAAATGTCTTGGGAATGTGGAAAATATTGCGAACAAAAATATGCCATGTGTAATCAAATGTGATATAGTGTTTGACATATATAAATGCAATTTTTCATGGATTAGTGTGGTCAAACATTCCACATTCCACATACACATAATTATGTATATATGCGTGGCGGAGTGTGTATGCTTGCGTAAATGACGCGCTAATTTTGGTGTGATTATATCTATGCAATAAAAGAACTCTATCTAATATAGCCTAATTATTAAAAGAACCTGAAAAAAAACCCGAAAGTAATTTCAAAGAACACTTATTGAAAATTTTCGCGCTAAATATTTAATGGAAGTTATCTTAATAAAAAGTTTGACATTCCTTCTATCCTGCACATTATTCAACAATGACAATAACGGATTACTTAGACAATGATTTGTGCGCCATAAAAGGTAAAACGTTAGTTACTTACGCTCTATTGCAAACACATACACACACGTACAGATCCATCCTTAGGGCTTGGCTAGAATGTGTTCATCGCCCACAACCATTTTTTGTATTCGGGTGAAAAAACCAGTCGTAACCCTGGTCGTAGGGGACGGGCTAATTTTGGCTTTGCTCATACATACACACATGAGCTCCAGCTCGTTAAACTAACAACGTGTGTGTGTGTGAGAGAGAACAGGTATAACTTCAGGATATGACAGGTCTTCTCTTGCCAATTGGGATACAAGCAATCAATATACGGTAACAGTAAAAGACAAGTTTGATATTCTTCAGGAGACATTTGACGAATAAGAAAACTTTCTAACCGATTATGTAGAAGCAGCAACCGAGTGTATACCAACCAAACTAAGAGCCAAATGTAGAGTTCACAAGGCATAAACATAAATATAGAGTACGCAAGGCATAAACATAAAAGAGAAAAAAAATAAAAAATAAATAAAAATAAGTAGAATACATTCAAGGTCAAATTAACAAAATTAGAATTCTGCAGAAGACAGACAATAATGAATAGCATCATCATCATCATCATCATGTCGCACCATCAGCGCGGATATCCCTGACCCTCTCACGCCACCCTTCTCTATCGTCCATCGCTTCCGGTCGGTCTTCAGGGCTACATCCTGTATCGGCACAGAGCTGTTGTATGTAGGTTTTAGTTGGTTGTCCTGCTTTTGCTCGTGCATGTGAAGGGGTCCACAGGAGTATGTCACTTATCAGTCCGTCCCTAATTCTCTAGCAGTGTTCCGCGTGTCTGGTTCGTCTAACGTGGATAGTTTTCGTGATGGGTGGTAAGTGGCCGTACAGCTGCTGCTTTGTAGGGTGCTGCTTTCAATATTGCTCGCAGTATTCTTGTGTAGTTGCCGTTAAGCTTTTTCTCCATATGTTTAGTTAGCGTCCATGTGGTGCATCCATACAGCAGTATCGACATGACCGCTGCTTGGAAAAAACTGCGTTTTATTTTATCAGTCAGGTCTGACCTCCATGTGACCGATAGCCTATCGATGGCTATCCATGCCTTTGCTAGTCGCGTGTTGATGTCTGTCTCGGTTGACGAGACACTGCTTCCTAAGTAGGTGAACTTGTCTACTAGTTTCAGAGAACTACCGTCGCCTCTTTTTTCCTTTGTTAGCTTGGTCTTTTATTTTATCAATAGACGTTCTAAGCACGGAGTCTAGACAGTTGATAAAGTGGTATAGGGCTAATGTGTCTCCGTGCAGCACACCTGCTACAATGTCGAAGTAGTCTGTGTCTCCATCCGGTGAGCGGACTTTTACTTTTGTGTTAGGTTTCCTTTGGGTAGGTTTCCTCTGTGTATTGGCGAAGACGACAAATAATATTGTTGTCTCTAGGTTTTTTGTACGTACACCTTCAAGGATTCGACGGTTAGTCAAAATTTGTGACGTCGTGGATCTGTTTCTCCGAAAGCCATTTTGGTTCTTCCTAAGTATATTCTCAATTTTGGGTCCTATGTGGTTGCGTAGTAGAGCATTGTATATCTTGGCTGCTATGGATGTAATGGTTATACCCCGGTAGTTCTTGGCTAATCCGAGGTCGCCCTTCTAAGAGAAGGGGATGATACATCCCTTTGTCAATCTGTCTATTGTGTTTTGATTATATACGGGCGCTACAGTGTCGGAGCCGTATGTCGTTGAATTCCCAGGTGTTTCATACTTCTGCGGGTATTTCATCAAGCCCAGCCGCTTTTCAATTTTTAATTTTTCTTTGTAATGGGTCGAGTTCTTGCGTAAACTGTCCTAGTTTGATGTCTAATTGTTTACTAATAATTAAAAAATATGATGAGCATAGATGGCAGTAAATGAATTACGCACAAGGAAAATAATCTTGAAGACAAAACTAAAAGCAGCCCGCCAAGAAGAAAAGCTTAAAAAATCTGCTTGGAAACCTCTGTGATGTCTTTGATGAACCTTCCAAAAATATTCATTGCCATCTTGACATCAAACTTAGATTACGATGGAAGAACTTGACACAGTACTAAAAAGAACCAAAAGCAGCAAAGCTGCAGGTCTCGACTAAATACCCCCAAAAGTATGGAATATAAGGAAATATGATGAAATTAGGCAACAATTATGCTATGCTATGAACAAAACACAACAGAGAAATGGACAAAAGGCTGTATCCTTCCGTTCCTCAAGAAAAGTGATCTCGGAATCACAAACAACTACGGAGGCAGAACTCTTACTGCTATAGGAGCTAAGGTCAAAAGGGCTCTGCTTCTCAATCGTATCAAATCTGAAATCAAGAAAATTCTTTTGAAAACTCAGAACGATTTTCTGAGATATCGATCCAAAAATTCATGGATTCTGACAATTCATCGAATCATCGAAGAACGTATGTTCGTCGATGCAAAAGAATCTCGATACAACATTATTGTTTATAAATACAGCATTATTGTTTATAAATACAACATCATTGTTTTTAAATTTCTCCAAGTCAGTTGATTTTATACACAGAGGAAATATGGAGCGAATACATTTTGCTTATTGTCTCACAAAAGAAACTATCACTGCTATAATGATGCTTTACAAAAACACGAAAGCGTTGGCAACATCAACTTCTTCGACATTATCGCTTGCGACTTCCAAGGAGATATATATACTTATAATCTGCCTAGACTCCGTAAGGAAATGGCTTTACTCTAAAAAAGCAAGACGCATACGATGTCCAGCAGAAACTATGACAGACACAAACAATGCAAATGATATTGCGCTTTTCTAAAATACACTTAGCCAAGCTTAATCCCTGTTGAATAGCCTGGTGCAAGCAGTAGGTGACATTGGCCTCCACACGAACGAAAATAAACATCTGTTTTAAACAAGAAGGATTCTTCCCCACTTTAAGTGGCAAGCCTCAGAAATTAGTACACCAGTTCACATACTTCGGCTGCAACATCTCATTTACTGAAAGTGATGTCAACAGTGGCATTGGAAAGCTTGGATTGTTATTGTCAGTTTGTCGATCATATGTAAAACTGATAAAATAAAACGAGAATTCTTCCAAGCTGTGACTATATCAGAATTACTGGATGAAGGCTCGACGTAGACGCCGAAAAAAGGAGAAAAATCATGAAGGTAACAACACAAGAATGTTAGTTGCTGTTCTGAACAAATCCAGAAACAGTACTCTACAAAACAGCAAATGAACAGTTACAAACTATCCAAGTAAGATGACCAAGAAATGCGGGGTACTGCAGGAGAAGTAAAGACGAACTCATAAGCTTTTATGAATTCCTGCACATGGATGCGCCATTGTTAGCCGACTAGTAAGGACTTACATCAGCTCTGTGCGGACATTGGATACCGTCAAGAGGATCTTTCAGGAGCGATAACGATAGAAACGGATGGCAAGAGAATCAGGGAAATCCATGTTGTGAACACGACTTGATAATGGTATATATGTATGTGTACATGTACATACGAATGACGGAAGTTATTGGCACAATTTTTATCTTATGGAGAATGAAATTTAAAATTCTGTAGCAATTAAGTTTTTCTGTTATGCAAAAGCAGTTATAAGTGTGAGACGAATGAATGCACTAGATTTTTATAGAATTTGTTGAACAACTATTGAAATATTGAATATTGAAAAAATGTTTTTGAAAAGATGTGTTTGAATCTTATTGACCATTTTGCTGGATTCATTAAAAGTTATGAGGCTTTGTTTCGTCTAGCATATAATCTAATCCAAAGTAGTTATCTCTTTAAAGTCTAAGCAGGTTCATTGCTGTTTAATTTCATTAATTTAGAGGGTAAAACTAAAGAAAATGTGTTAATTTGTCCTCGTATGTTGTTTACTTCAAATGTAAAATATTCAATTTTTTTTCAGTGTCCTGATTTAAAATCCCATATTATCGGGATTCGTAACATATTTTCCTCTTTTTTAATATATTTTTGAATCCTAATATGTGAGAACACAAATTGGGTAATACCTCTCCGACTGCATAATCATCTGACTCCTCGTTGTGTTGTTTTTCTCAGTTGGTCGAGTCGAAAAGCATGAGTCTGAGATGGTTCCACAAAGAAAGAACAAGGCTGAAACGAAAAATCAAATTAATGTTGTTTAAAAAGCGGAGGAGAATCGTGTGACACTTTGCAACGAAATCCCCTTCACTAAAAAGCTGACAGCTGGACCTTTGGGCCTGACGTTACTCCCCCATGTTTCTCTGGTCGACTCTCTGGGCCGGTGGTTCCTTCTGTATCTGTCTTCTAACTCTGTTCTTCTGACAGTACTCTAGTCGTGTCTGTTCTCTTTTCCCCGACTGATCCTCCTGTATAAATTCAGAGGTAAACATTCCTATTTCTGGATTTTCGGCGACCCAATGGCTGGACATAAAAACAACGCTAAACTGAGCGTCTACAGAAGACACTTAACGGTGCGACAATAAAATTTTTTAAGTCGCGGCCCACATTTATCAGACCATGTACGCTCTATGGTTCCCACGCAAATTTGTCTCGGAACCTATATGGACACACACACATGCACACATACCTCTGGTCAACTCACAACCATCCACATGTACATACATACACACATGCATGTACTCACGCCTTCTCATGTACCCTCACATATGTGCATACATATAACTAAGTCTGTATACTAGCGTCAATAGTATCACAATAATCATTTTCACGTTTCCTCTTCTTTCATTTCAGACGCTGTTTTGCCAGACTGCCATCAATTTGCTATCTGTAAGAAGGCAAAATAAATTGGTGAAAAGGTTCAACCTCTACCGCCATTCCACCAACATCCGCTTCAAATATTAAAAGACAACATAATGAAATAGAAAGCATCATTTTCGAATCGACTATCTTATAAGTGCAACGTGTGGACTCTTGTTTATTGTTAGCGATCATATATAACTAATAATAGAAAGATAGTGTTTTATAGCTGAAAACTTGTTCTCTCCAACGTTCTTACTCTGTTTCCTCTATCTGTTATCATTTTTATGGAAATAAACAGAAGGCCTTACATTTCGAACGTCCCTTGAAGCTTTATGTGTGTCTTAGAACTAATGGATATTTCTTGTATTACTCATCAAACGTCACTGTTTATTTTTGTTTATGATCTGCACCTTTCATCATATCGATCAAATTTTCTTTTATGTGTTGTCGGTTAGTCCTTTGTTTATTTTTCGAGGCACAAAGTAAATGATTGAATTGTCATGAGCGAAAATAAATGGGATGTCAAACACGCGTAATGCCAATTTCTTTTATATTTGCTCAACATCGCAAAGTTTAGTTTCAATAATTATCCTCCTAATTATTGCACTGCGGTTAAATGTTACAACCTTGAACTTTTTTTTAAAAAAGGTACACTTGCTCCCGAACTTGACGACTTACTCAGCTTACGACCATCTGAATATGCGACCGAATTACATTGATATTAAATTTCATGATAATATAAAAGTTACAATTCTAAATTAAAAAGAACATAAATAATTTGCTGGATTGTGAAAGAGCTTTATCACGGTGACAGTATATATAAGAGCTGTAGATAAGAGATGTATTAGTGTAAAAGTTTATGTAACAAAAAGTGTATATAAGAGCTGTATAAGCTGTATCAATGCAAGAGTATATGAGACGTGTATAAGTACAGGGGTGTATATAAGTGCTAGTGTGTATATAAGACCGATATAAGTGCAAGAATGTTTGTGAGATATGTGTAAATGAAGAAAGTATATAATAGCTATTTAAGTGCAAGTGGGTATATAAGAGCTATGTATGTCCAACAGTATATAACATATAACATAACAAGAGTGTAAATGATATTTGTATAAGTGTAAGAATGAACATTAAAAACAAACATACGACATATACTTTCCCGTGTGTAAATGGGAAAAATCTCCCTTCTAAAATTAAAAAAATACGCTAGATTACCAATGAACCTGTTGATTTTCCGTTGTAACAGTATGAAGAGTTCAAATTAGCATTTCAAAATTATTCCTGTTATATCCAGAATTTGAATGATTAAAAACGGCATTATCATTCAGTTGCAAGTTGAATTAGAAATTGTTTTATTTTCTTTGTAACAGAATTTTAGTATTAACGAAAATCTCGCAATAATATGCCTTTTCTTTCTGGATCACACACACACACACACACACACACACACACACACACACACACACACACACACACACACATATATATATATATATATATATATATATATATATATATATATAAATAAAATGCGAGGGTAATAATGGTTGGAAAATGACGTTCAGAGCAAATGTTGAACTCGTGAGTGATACAGTTACAAATTGGATAAGAAATTATTTATTTTTAAGAGCATATTAAGCGATATGCTATAACAAAAATCTTGTTATATGTCGTTTTTACTGAGCTGCGGTTATATATATACAAACATAACAATTTATGGATATATTAGATTAAATTGAAACTTCTGTGGTGATATTTATTCGGTCATACAATCAGGCAAACAATGTTCGGTTATTTTATGGAAACATATCGCATCAATTACATACAAAAATCTAACCTAATTTCTGGTGTTCAAACAAGGAGTATTTAATTGCTAAACTAATGTTATTTTAAGTCTTAATAGTATTTGAGATATGATTAATGAAAATGGGCGCTTGAAAAAAATATACATAAAATCCCAATGCAATAATAATAATCAGTAGAAATAGAAATGCTTTATTATCACCGAAAATTTGAAGAGTATTGCTGCCATAAAAATCTCGCTATGATGTGCCGTTTTTATTGGATTACGGTTACATACATACATACATACATACATACATACATACATACATAATTGATAATAGATAAATAGATACAGACAGGGGGCACTGAATAAAAAACGTGTTGCCTGTTTTTAAATGAATACGTGAGATTATTGAATCTTTCTTTCTAGGTTCGTTCAACTTCTTTGTAAACTACTTCAGACATATTTATGATACATCACATTATTATTTGCTTTCTAACAGACTATCATTATTCCAACAATTACAAGTAGAGTTATTAGTATACTCTTGATAAATATTCTGTGGTTATGTTTTTGTATTATATGGTGCATGATATTCACAGGACAGTAAGTAATTTTTATCGTATTCCTGTTGGATATTTTATGTAGCATGTTTTTCCAAGGAAAATGTTTATTCATTCAAATAAAAAAAAAAAACAACAAAAAACTTTTTTCTCACTTTGAATTTCTTTTTCTTTTACATTTATTGTCATTTAATTGAAAGACAGTGCTGAGTTATTGTATCCCTTATCTTTCAATGCCACTTCAACCTTTGCCTGTTCGAAAATCCTTTATCATTCGGCAATCTATCAGGTATTTGTTTGAAAACAGTCGGAATAAGTTTTTGACCAATTATTTACACAAACTTTAATTTCCAAATTAAAAGTCATATCTCCCAAAATTACCTCAATTTTGGTTCTAATTTAGATCCCTCTTCTTTAAACAGTTTTATTATTTACTTCCAGAACATCACACTCGTGTTGTAATAACCTTCAATAATTATTAAACCATCATCTTTGTACAGACCGACGTCTTGATTTCTTATTTCGTCCATTTTAAAGAGTAAATAAACTCCAATTAATTCACGTATTTCCGATTGACACATCAAATTTTTATTTATTTATCTATATCCATTTATGATCTAGTAATGTTTAATGGTTTCTCCAAGATCTCTTCATGAAATGGTGGCCGAAATCTTTATAGCACATTGTATGAATGCATCTTTATACTTTTCTGGAATGTTTTTAAATAATTCTATTCTAACCTTAGAATTCTTCCATTGGTTTGCTTATAAAACTTTTTTCTTAAAGATATGACGTTTAACATGTTTTTGCTAATTCTATCAATGTTGTTCTTGGTAGGATTTTGGAGACTGCTGACAGGTTTTCATATGTTGTTTTTCCTTGAGAGTTATGATTAGTGCTTTTTGGCAATACGATTCCTTCTATTGTCAACCTCAAGCTTTATTGCTATCCATCTATTTTTATGTATAATTCTCTTTACAAGTTGTTGTTGTGCTGAACATTTTTTACTTCCTCCTTTGTTATATACACTCATTCCAATTCATAGATCTTTTTTTCTTAATTTGTCTGACGGTACAAATATCTTAATTGATATTCTAGTTTTACTTTTAATACAATATATATATATATATATATATATATATATATAAGTAAGTAAAGTAAAGTTAGCGACCATAGTCGAGGGTGACCCGAAGGCTCCCTTTTCGATAGCTACTACACCAAGGTGTAGGGGAGGGCGCTACTCCATTCCCAGGATTGCTCCACTTTACCCTTGAACCGTACCTTATAATGCTGAGTGTTAAGCAAGGTGGTATCAAGTACCATTTTTAAAGTCTTTGGTATGACTCGACCTGGGATTGAACCCAGGTCTCCCGGGCCATTGGCGAACACTCTAACCGCTGGGCCAATGTCCCGGTTTATATATATATATATATATATATATATTGCTGACCGTTGTTGAGGGCGACCCGAAGGTTTCCTTTGCAATAGTTACTACACCAAGGTGTAGAGGTAGGTGCAACTCTTTTCCCTGGATTGCTCCACTTTACCCTTGATCCGTACTTTATAATGATAAGTGTTAAGCAAGGAGGCATCTTGTACCATTTTTTTTTTGTCTTTGGTATGACACGAACTTAGATTGAATCTCGGTCTGTCAGGCCATTGGCGGAGCTAAAACTAGCCCAAATCGGCTGGGGCTGGAAGCGATGGCAATAAAAGGTGCATTCTTCAAAGCTCCTACATTACTGGAACCTCTTCATCAGATATCATATCCAGGATACTCTTTGAGGGAATCTTACTCCTCTATAGAGATGCAGTCAATGTATTCTGCAGCCCCAGGCGACTGGGCCAACATTTTATTAAGTGAGGATATCATTTTCGTTTTTCTCTAATTGCGTAGACTTTGCAGAGATGATTATGTGATCGGAAGATAATCCTTCAAAAAAGAAACACAGCGCTATTTATCCACTTGTTGTTTATGAATATATGATCTAGAGTTCTTTAGAGTTATTTGGGTTGGTGTAGGTTCATAGTTTTCTCTCTTTTTAAAAAAAAATTCTGCATGCTACCCTGTTCCCAAGAGAAAAAATTACGAGCTATTTCTTCAAAATTTTGTTTGCAACAAAAGGTTGTTAGCGCTTACTTTCACATTAATGGCCTTTGGAAAGGCATTGATACATTCTTTCTTCTTTTTCTCAACTATTGGTAAAATACAAGGACTGATTATGTTCATTAAGCTTGGTTTTGGAACCAGTCTAGAAGAAGAATAACTTCGTATTCAAATGACCAGGCCACACATTTGAGGTCAATTTTTATGAGTAAGTCTTATTTGTTATACAGATTTTTAAGAAACCCAGAGTCATACTGTGGATCGAGAAAAATCCTTTATATATATATATATATATATATATATATATATATATATATATAAAGAAGGGCTATAACACACAAAATGAAGTTCTGCTGTCGTCACTGTATCAGAGGTATTAAAAGTTTTAAGTATGAAACTGCCATCAGCGCTCAGTTTTTTTTACATTTGTTTTATATATATATATATATATATATATATATATATATATATATATATATATATATATATACTGTATATATTTCTCTTCAGAAAATTTAATGAAAACACACAAGGTTCTTTTTAACAATTTTTATATTGATTTTTCTTTTCCTGTCGTATTATAAGATTTTTTCAAGTTTGGTGTAATTTTATACATATGGTGTGACAAGATTATTTTTCAGTTTAGGAATCAAGTTGCACAAAGTTATATTTGGTGAGTATGGAGGATCCTTTATTCGTACAATCTTGTATTTGGACAAAAAACATTCCGATCAAAATCTATCGAGTCTGACATTGGTAGTGACTCGTCTCGACTTTGTCTCCACTTCTCGGCATCAACAGTTTATTTTGAAATTTGAAAGAAATTTGAAACTTCAATTTGGATACTTTTTTGGTCCACTCATCGATAGAAATATGCAAATTAGAGATAGGAGATATGCAACAGTAGTATAAAAATCAGAAAACTGTTAGTTTAGCTTAAAAAGTGATTTAATTCTAACTTTACATTATCAAAATTTCACTTTCTTTCCTTTCATTTCGTTTATATTTTCTCTTTATCATTCTTTTAAAACTTCTCCATTTTTAGAATCGTTTTTCCCTTCCCTTTTTCCCAACTTATTTTTTTTGCTATTTTAAAATATTGCATTTCTTGATTACTTTCTCTGCTTTTTTTCCAGACCCATTCTTTGGTTTTTCCCTTTTTTTTTCTTCCCACATCTTCGCAAAGCTGAATTCTTTTGATGTTGAAATCTTTAGCTATAGCAGTTTTAATAAGTCTAACTATTATGTCTGCAAGCACGTGCCACTTGAAAAGTCCCATCTTTCTGGTTATTTTCCTTTGCGACTCTATGTGGTTGCACCTGGAACAGATGAAACAAGAAAGTAATTCAACACCTTGTTATCCGCGGTAGATAGGTTTCAAGATCTTGGCCAGACACATGGATAATAGCGAACCATAAATCATCCATGAATAAGTACACCTCCAAAATTCTTTCATCAAAAATTAAGTTTGATTTCTAAACCAAAGCTACCAGGATTTTATCGTTTCAAGTTAGACTATTAAAACGGATACTATTTGGAATTATTTAGTACCTAACTCTACAAGATTCCACTTCAACTGTGTGCTGTCAGATGATCATTGTTTTTCTATTTTCCATTCATGCAAATTCCCCAAATACCCCATATTCATAGTTTTGGTAACAGAGTATCATTACTGAATGTTATATAATATTACTTGAATATACCATGAAAACTTCCATGTAATTTTTATTTGAGTTAATTTATCGACCAAATCATTGGTTATGCCTTCCCATAAACAAATGTAACTTGTTTCCTTTTTTTAAAGAATTATACGAAGAGATTGTATATATATCATGGCAATCCCATAATGTGTTAGAAAATCACTGTTGGTGCTGTTAGTGGTAATAATGCTTTGGCACCGAAACCATGACCCCAAGAGACATCAACTGATTAAGTTTTTTTTTAGACAAATAGGTGTTTTTTGCTGCATATATGCTGTAAAGTAAGTAAGTAAAGTTGGTGACCGTAGCTGAGGGCGATCCGAAGGCTCTCTTTTCAATAGCTACAACACCAAGGAGTAGGGAAGGATGCTTACCCCTTTTTCTGTATTGCTCTACTTTACCCTTGATGCGTACCTTATAATGCTGAGTGTTAAGTAAGGAGGCATCAAATATATATATAATGTTTGCGTGTAAATAAAATAAATACATTTTATCATACGATTACCGATTTATGGATGAACTCACACACACACACACACACACACACACACACACACACACACACACATATATATATATGTTTAGCGACAGATTTACAATTTCAATGTTAAAATGTATGCACTTAACAAACATATGCATTCAGTTCAGTGGTTAATGTTACTCCTTACACAGATCATGTATATATATCGTATATTTTTAGATAAAAATTTAGCTAAAACTATTTGTTTATTTACGTTTGTTTAGTCGGGTACACAGGCGTTAAGTTACTCACAATACCCGCTGTTACTAAATTGTCAATCATCACAAATTCTTCATTGCTTAACTTCAGCGAAAAATTGAGAATGGTAGTTAATTAGACTAGCTCATAGGTCCTAGTTTGTCATTTACAAAGCACAACGCCAGAATTATGGGGCATCCAGTGAGAATCGAACTTATTAAGAATGGTCTGCAATCCAGGCTTGCTAACCATTTCACCACAAACTTTGCTTATTCAACCAGAATGTTTACAGTTCAAGCTTTCTCTAAGTGGTCAATAGTTTTTTGAAAGCTTTTTCTACTTAACTTCCGTGATCTAGTGGGGGAACCGTTGTTTTCCGCATGACTTGACCATAATTCACACACAAATTAGGTTGCTTATTCTGGAACATAGGTTGTTTACAGTTCTTACTGTTTCTAAGTTTCTAAGTTCTGAGCAGGTGCGTTGCTGCTTAACTTTGGAAAACTAACAGGAACAACTGATTTTATCGTGATTTCCACGTGAATCTTAAAATAAAAAAGAAAGCTTAGATTTAGCAAAGGTGCATCTTGCTTCTCTACTAATCGATTTGTAAGAATAGCTTGCTAACCAATCTACCACTACAAAGTGTTCCTAGCTAAGGACTTATTGAGAGAATCTTGTGAATTATTTAGCTTCTGTTGATAGCACCAGACAAACAGGAAGACAAAGAGATTCTCGGCCTTTTCCCATTGTGTTGTCCATTTTTTTTCATTGAACCACCGTCATACCATTTAAACTTTTGAGAGAAGACCAATTTTTCATCTTATGGTACTAGGGAAAAATGGCGAAGCGAAAAGGAAAGAAAAAAAAACCAATCAACACAAACAAAACAAAACAAAAAACAAAGCAAAGCAAAAAATAAAAAAAATGAAAGCAACAAAAAACAAACAAAAAAACAACAAACCTAAAACAAAACAAAAACAAAAAAAAAACAAAAAAAACTAACGCCAACATAACTTTATAAGTTTGAAGAAGGATGCAGATATTTATTTTATCTCTCTGTTAGTTCACTGACAATTTGTACCGTTCTCATTTTCATTATTTTTGGAATTGATCAACGTGTGTAAGTTGTTTAAATAAGTTTCACTTAAGTTACCGGGAAAATTCTGTAAGTGCTGTATCAATCATTCTCGAGCTCCAAACCGTTCCCGTTGTTGTCTCTACCCATCAGGCATTAGAGATAATTCTAAACTCTTTTGACGCTCGTATTCAGATTGCAGATTCCTATGTGTTTCTTCTTGAGTTTCTGTATTTGTAAAACATTTTATTGTACACGTTCTGAGAGCTTCGTCAAAAAAGAACTGGAAAAGTAAAAGCTTAGCTGAGTTTGGTACAAAGCTAGAAATGTTGAGTACCCAGTGAGAATAGAACTCACAAGCGATAGTCTGCTAGCCTAGCACGCTAACTATTGCCCCACTCAAGGCGCTTTGAAAGTCATTTACTCAGCTTATGTGCTTTAAAAAGCTTGGTGCAAGGCTAGAAAAATCAAACTTTCTAACAGTGGTTTCATAGGGTAGCTCGTTAACCATTACACCACGGGAGGCACGCGTATGAGACAACTTAATATTTACCTACATCCTCACAAAGGTTGGATACAGTACAAAACCTTTTTTTTATATTGGGAAATCAGACATGTATTGGTGTGAAAAGACAACAAACTTACGGCTAGTTAAACGAAGAAGCACATAGGCGTATACATTTCCCATCCTGCCGAAGAAAGATGAACCAAGGAAAGACGAGTCAATGTGTTCGATAACCTTGGAAGTTACTTGGAAGTACCTATCTCCTCTCCTATAATCGCCTGGGAAACATGCCGAGTATTTATCTTTATGGTAGTTCTCTGGACAATGGTAGCCCGCTTCTACTTTACCAATAAGTGAATTATTTTTATTTGAAAAAACAAAAACAAAAAAACAAACAGACTTAAGAGACGATATGGCCAAGTCTTTTAAAACTGCTGGGTGAGTATATTGAATTTTTCATGACTGAATATTTCATGATTCCATTCCTGGTAGAGCCGAAGACTTTTCTGCGCCCCTTCGCGGATAACGATCTATGTTTATATTTTATTTGAATAACACTTTTAGGACATCTCGTCCATGTTTACTAGCTCAGTATCTTATTTGATTCCCTTGATAGATTTCCTAACAACTGAATACTCTGTCCTCTTATTCCATTTATCAACCTTGTTTTATTCTTATTTCCGTGTTTCTTTTTTACTGACTATCATTGAGTGGACAGCCACTATCCACTTCAACACCGATTCACTCTTTTAGAACGCTTGCTACCATTAAGAGGGATTATTAATTATTTGCTGACATTCGTTGGAAGAAGTACCCCTATCATACTGGTTTGTCACTTCTTATCGGTGGTTTTTCCGCTTCATTTTTTTTCTCTTTCCTTCGTGAAAGTTGATTTTTGTAATCATTTAGCAATCTTTCATCTTTATTCTTGTTTTTGCAGATTCTTTATTCTGTTGTTTTATTTCTTATTCTTTTCTCTTCGATTTTTCATCCTCTTTTTTAAATTTTCTATTGCCTTTATTTTTCATTGATTATTTATTTCCTTTTCATTCTGCACTTTTATTATTTCATTTTTATTCTTTTTACGATTCAACTTATCACTTCTTTCTTTCTTTCTTTCTTTCTTTCTTTCTATGCGAGTGTCATTCAGTGAATTAGGTGAATTTTGTCTGAGTTGGCAATAGGAAGCACTACTTACAGTTGCACCTTTTTCTAAGAAATCAATACTGATATGCCCTTTTATGTCCAGGAAGAATGTCAGCATGATCCTTATTTACTGACCACCACTACGATTGGAACCATTTTACCGGATAGTCAGTATATTTCTCCATAGACTATTTTTTCGATCTAGGCTTGTATTGACAAATCCATGTTTAACCCATTTGTAAAAAATTCTTTGACTAAAACATGCTTTTCCGTGTATATTCTTCAGTAAATTTCAAATTGTTTGTACTCATCAACTACCAAAAATTTGATGACAGACCTCTGTTCAAGCCGATAGCACTTCGTTTGATTTGCTACCATTTTGAATAGTCACAAAACAAATATTATACGAGATTAAGATAATTTTTGCTATAAAGCAATTCCAATCAACGTAGATTTTACATTTGTCGAAAAATTCTGAAAATTTATTTGGTTAAAAATAACCTAATATCTATTGAATGTCCTTTGTGCGCAGGCGCACGCGCGAGCGCGCGCACACACACACACACATATATATATGTATGTGTATGTGTGTGTGCGCGCGCGCGAAGAGCATTCAATAAATATTGGGATTTTTAAATATTCAAATATTATTCAATATTGTAGAGTATGTTACCACAAATAATACCTAATAATAAATATTTTGATTGTACAATTTTCTGCAAGAAAAAAATTCGAAATCTTTGCTTCATAAAAAATTAACTTTTATAAAGACAGTGATTTTATATAAAGATAATTTTCTTTTAAAAAGACTTTCTTCTTAAGAAAAAATAGTATGAGTGTACTTATTTATGGACGCTACTTTAGAAAAAGGAAACAACAAAATTACAGAGAACCATGAGCATGGAGACTCTCCAAAGCTACGCACATATAATACATTAAATGCGTGTTTGGTGCTATATTTTATAAATTTGAGCAGTTTCTGCAAGCTTGTTGGCTTTACAGCATGGAAGCTGAAGTTGGTTTATTTAATACATTTTTTTGCCAGCAATTATATCTATCCAAGTAACTGATAACACTGATTTGTAAACAAGTATACTTTTAATTAATTATTTTAAATACTAATCATTTGTAGACAATTATATAGTTTCAGGTATTTCTATTTAATACTAATAATTTGTCAGGACTTATATAGTTTCAAGTAACTATTCATATTTAATAATAATAATAATAATAATAATAATAATAATAATTTTCGCAGCCCGTTGGAGTGTCTTTTTCATTGGAAGCACAGACAATAATCAACCCCTGGGTTCGGTATAACCGAAATATATTACTCATAAAAAATGACAAATACAAATGCAAATCAATGTGGGGCTCAGATAACAGATTTGAGTGTCATGATGAGCAGATGCTCCCTTGATAGCAAACATTAAGGACTCGATGGGCATCTTCCAAATGTTGGCTGTTCTAAATTCTGGTACAAGAAGACAAAGGGCAACAATTCAGCTGAGAGGGTCCAACGGAAAAAATGGACTCAAGAAGATATCCAGTTATTTCAAAAGCAATACGGCACAAACCAGAATTCATCATAGGAAATGAGACGCATAAATTCTCTAGGATTTTGTAATGCAAACGGATCAGCTGATCTTGGTTTAAAGACCAGATCTAGTGTTAATTAACAACAAAAAAGATCTTGGCATTTAATGGATTTTGCCGTTCCTGCTGGTCACTGAATGAAATTAAAAGATAGAGAAAAAAAATTGGATCTTTCCAGAGAGCTGAAAAAGCTGGGGGACGTAAGGTTTATGGTGATAACAATTTTAATTGGTACACTTAGAACAGTCCACAAAGACTTGGAAAAAAGACTGAAGGAATTGGAAATCAAAGAAAAAATCAACATTATACGGACCACTGCATTGTTAATATCGGCTAGAATAATCAGTTAAGTCTTGGAGATTTGAGGAGACTTGCTGTCACTCAAACTAACGCTGGTGTGAAAAACTCGGTGTAATCATAATAATGCTGAAGTTCGTCTATCGGCATCGCAAATGAACTACACTGCTGATTTGTTCACTGTGGTGATGGTTTGTGCAGAACCGGCAGAATATTTTGAATGAGCTGCGCGCAACAGATTCTTTAAAAAACATTTGAATTCAGAGATTTTCTTTCTCCAAGATTCGAGAAGCTGGAGGACCCACTTTTCTCTATTCTACTCATGGCAGAGGGGAGAAGAAATAGATTTACATGAATTGTGTTTGACTTTTTGTTTTTCGGAATCGTGAAATGATTGATCAAAATTAAAATTAAAATCATTAACCAAGAGGAGAGTGCTGCCATCTAATAAGAATTCTGTAAAAATGAATCTAAAAGTATAAATAGATACGTGGTGCATTCAATAAGTTTCCAGACTTTTTTGTACAGGCACTTAACATTGTCGTAGACTCTTGAAAATTCACTTTGTTATTGCTATACACCTTATGAGATGACTGACCAATTTTTATGATTTCAGCTTCAAATGAACAACTACAGCAGCAATTGGAATACACCCTAATAAAACCTAATTGTCCCAGCTGGTGAATTTCAAAAATGCAATATGGACGTGAGGAACTTTAGAAGAACGATATGCAATAAAATTGTGTTTTAAACTTGGAAAAAATGTCACGGAAACGTATGGAATGCTTCAGACTGCTTTTGGAGCATCTTGCATGAATCGAGCATCAGTTTTTGAGTGGCATAAGAGATTCAAGGAAGGCAGGGAGTCTGTGAGGGATAATGAAAGGTGTGGGAGGAGTAAGGAAGTCAATACACCAGAGTTGATTGGTCAAAGGGTTAGGGTTACTATGTTGAGATTTTAAGGGAATTCAGGCAGACATTCCATTGGAAGAGGCCAGCTCTCTTCAAATCGGCTCAGTGGCATTTCTACCAGAACAATGCACCAGTCCACAACTCTGTCCTTGTCACCGACTATTTGACCAAGATGGTCATCAAGACAGTTCCTCGCCCTCCCTATAGTCCAGACCTTGCTCCCTGTGACTTTTGGTTATTCCCTCAGCTCAGAGGCTGTCGTTATGAGACAATTGAGGAAATGAAAGAGGCTGTGACGAAGGTCATTGACACACTCACACAAAAGGACTTCCATTGAGCCTTCCAGAAGTTGTTAGAACGGTACAATAAGTGCACTGCAGCCGGAGAAGATTACTTCGAAGGGGACTAGAGTTTAATGTGTGTACTATCAATAAAAGTGCCCATAAGAAAAAAGTCTAGAAACTTATTTAATGATCCTAGTATATCAAAGTTCATTTTAAGCTTGTGTGTTTCACCTATGGCTCGTTGTCCGGTCGGATGCTTCTCTGTATACTTATATTAAACTGAATTGCTTGAAATAGAACTCTTTTTGACATTTAAACCCTACTTACACTAAACAGAATTGTTTGAAATAGAACTCTTTATATGTTTAAAAATGGATTTGGCATTGTATAACCTATAATGGTTGATATGCCATAAAACCAAACCAAACCAAACCAAACCTATGGCTCGGTTAAATCTATCTATCTATCTATCTATCTATCTATCTATCTATTAAATCTCTGCGTCTGCTTTTCGTTTGTTTTTGTTTTTGTAACTGAATTTTTTAGGAAAACTGGGTCTTTCTTCGGTAATGTACACAGAGATTTGCCCTTCGAAGAAATTGGAATTTATTTCAAGTCGATTTGGTCTCCCATCTATGAAAAATTTAAGGTCCCAAGGGAGATAATTGGAGAATTATCTCCTTGTCTTTTACTCTTTTGAAATAAAAAGAAACTGAAACAAGTATTTCATGAATTTTTGCATTGTAAATCAAACAAAAGTGAATAAAAAGAATTAAACGATGTTCTCGTATTTGTTTGTAAATGAATATTAATTTGTGAAAAAAAAAAAAAAAGCAACAACAAAAAAACAAAACCCCAACAAAAACTAAACTCAATCATTCCCCTTTTTCATAATTTAACTTCCATGCAAAACAAATGATTCAGAATTAGACAAATCTTTTACAATTTTGATTTTTGAAAATCTCCAATAATCCTTGAAATTGCTTGTATTATTGTTTAATGGCTTCTGCCACTAACCTAGTGGATATGGCGAACATTCACATTTGGAGTGATCGACAGATAGCAGGTCTTTGTTCAAATCCTCAGCAATGAGAAACTATGAGTTCTTGATTGTTGGCTGTGGACAAGTCACGTGCGAATTAAGAGGTAGCTTAGGTCAAGAGAAACAGACTACCAATAGCCCGTCTTAAGAAAGACCCCACCATTCCAACCACCATTTGTTACGATTTATAAAAACATTCATCTTTCCTCCCATTGGCAGAACGAAAATCGCCTGACTTCATGTTGATAAAACCGAGCTAAAAAGAACTTGTAAAATACCAAATAAACGTGAGTGGCTTTTTGTAACGAAGCTTAAGTAGTAACCTCTTCATGTTCTCAACTTTTCTTCGACCAACTTTGTGAGAGAACCACATTGTAACAGTATTTTATTTTTTTAATAATCACTTAATTATTACTTATTAATTGTATTGTTTAAATAATCGCATAATTATTTTGTATTATTTATCTCGTTCAAATAATTACACACTTTTCTTAATTATGGTGTAAATTTTTTTAATGATTATTATTTAAATTTTTTTAATGATTGCGTGAATAGTTAATTTAGTTTTCGAGTCGAAACTATTTTGAAATAGATCAATTTATATATATTTCTTCTAAATTTATTCATTTGTTTATTTTTACTTTTGAAAATAAACAAATGAATAAATCTAAATGAAATATATTATAGAATACATTTCTTATACTGTAATGTGATGTTTATTCCCGACTCGGGGAAACACCGGGTAGCACTTCTAGTCCCATATTAGTTACTAATCATTATGTTTAGGTTGGTTTGGCATAAGGCCAGATGAATGAAAATTTAAGCTTCAAACAATGGTCAGGTAGCGAAGTACTCTTTCATATTAAAGTAGAGTTTGAGCAGAATCATGATGTTTTAAAAGTTGTTCAAAACAGCGATTTATTTTTCTAACCCGGTGAATGAATAGATAATCTATTACTTTGGATAAAGAGGATATTAAAGAAGTATCAATGTATGGAGATTTTTAGTTTCAATCTGACTTCAGCACCAAAACGAATGTATTACACAGAGGACGTTGACGCTGAATATCAAAGGGTATTATCGTGTGGGTGAAAATTCCGATCATCGTAAAAAGTAATCTGAAAATAATTGAAAGATCTTCTGATCAACAACATCAACATTTTAAAATTTCGTTGATTATTCTTTTAGAATTCTCTAGATGAAGGTATAAAATAACGCTCTGCATTTGAACTATGTAAACTCTGTCTAGTTTGTTAATTATCTGAATGAAGCTTTAGTGGTTGTAAGAAAAGTAGAATCCGCGCCACTTAAGATAAAGCGAAAAAGCGAAAAGCTAGATGAATACTTTGAACTTGACAGGAAGCTGAAAAAAGTTATGTGACACGAAGGGAACAATGATGGAGTCCTTTGAACAATTCTAAAACCTTGAAAAGTGACAAAGTGAATGAGAACATTTGTCCGATGAAAGTTGATTTCGATCATACATACGGTATTTTATCGGCCCATCGGCATAATGGCTAGAGTATTCGTCACTGGCCCGGGAGACCGGGGTTCAATTCCATTCGGGTCATATCAAAGACTCAAAAAATGGTACTTGATGCCTTCTTGCTTATAAGGGTAAAGAGGTGCCCGTTGTGTAATGGTTATCGTCGTAGGAAATGGACACGGCGACTCGAGTTCAAATCCTGGACGAGAATGATTGCATTTCACATAGCACTAATACTCTTGGAAAAGATATGAATCCAATAATTCTCCCTCCATCTATGGGTAAATAGTAGGACAGACTGAGTTCTTCAGCCTTAGTGAGGCAACTAGTCTAGGAGAAGGAAAACTCTGAATTCAAACCTGTTAAACTCCGCTTAAAAATTGACGTGTCATATCCTTCCCGAACGGAGGGATCGGTAAATAGGATAAGGGTAAAGAGGGGCAATACAGGGAAAGGAGTAACGCCCTCCTCTACACCTCGGTGTAGTAGCTATTGAAAAAGAAGCCTTCGGGTCACCCTCGACAACGGTCACCAACTTTAATTTACTTTACTTTTAGTGATGCTTGACGTCAGAGATCATATATGGCGTGATAGGGAAAGTCCATATTCATGAAGAGCTTTCAGCATTCGAGAAGAGGTTTCATTTGGTGGTGCCTCAGTTATGATCCGGAATAGCTGTTGGTATAGTAAGCAACCTCAACAGAGAAGTGAACTCATGAAAGGAGGGACAATGTCTTATAAATGAAAGAACGTTTCTGTTTTCCATTACCCCCCTCCCATAAAACGTATTCTTTTTTGTGAGACTGTCCACAAAAATACAACGTCGGAATAAAGTTAAGTGAGTTTTCGAGATATAACGAGTTTATTATTTTGGAAGGAGACAACTGAAAATATTTCGTCTATTTTGTCTACTTTTCGTACCTTTCAGACCTTCACGATGTAACAAATGGAGGTATGAAGAAACATAGCAGTTTGAGGCATGGATAAATGGCAAGCAGTGTTTGAATTTCGAATAACACTTAACAACCATAATTTTGAGAGAGATATAAATCCACATTTTATGCCATTGCTAAATGTCTTGACAATATGCTTAATAACTGTCAGGTTGCAATAGTTCAAGAAAAAGACTGTGGGAAAGTGAGCAGTCGGACAAACTACTCTCCCATAAATACTTTACTGCAAGAGGAATAACACCTGTGAAAGTCTGTTACAATGATCGTACATTTTAACAAGAATCAATATGTATGATTGGTGAAAGTTTTGGCGTCTCGTCGTAATATTGGTCCAAGATGATATTGATGCTTTTATTTTAGAAGTGAAAGATTCTAATTAACAATTTTTAAGTGAAAGTCTTGCCATGATGAATCATTTCGCTCGGTCACACATATATATGCGCACGCGTGTGTGTGTGGCCTGAAGTACCCAGTCTACAAAAGTCAAGACTTGGATATTTATCCCTTATAAATGATAGTGAATTATTAATTGGTACTAATGATAATTTGGTGAGTGCTGATTATTTCAGAGTTAAGTTATGTGAAGCCGATACACACACACACACACACACACACACACACACACACATATATATATATATATATATATATATATATAGAGAGAGAGAGAGAGTGTGTGTGTGTGTGTGTGTCTATGTGTGTGTGTGTGTGAGAGAGAGAGAGAGAGATTTTGAAGATTCCAGTAATTCTTTAAAAAAATCAATATTTGTGGAAAAAATCGTTAATTGTTGACACTTCGATTCTGTGGATGAATGTTTTCGCCCACCGTTTAAGACCAAGACTGGCACAGATAACGATTTTTCAGAATATTGTTATTCTGTTGTCCCTCATCTGATATCTAGATGCAACAAATACCTATAGCTATTTACTTTACTCAATAAAACCTCTCGTATTTCTTGGAGAAAAGCATCGCTAAATCACAACTATTGTTCTAAGATATGCCAAGAAAAAGAATTACTTCAGGTAGTATAAAAGAGCTGGAAAAGGAAGGGCATAGCGTGATCGTGAAACCTGTAGAAATAGGAGCAAGAGGTTTCGTATCAGGCACACTGTACCAGTTTCCGAGTCAAATCGGAATCAAAGGGCGTAATAGAGCCAAATGTGGACATGGAACAAAAGAAATATCTCGTGGAACAAATCAAAATGAAATTCGTTAAACCGACACCCGATCGCGAATACGTAACGAGATTCACGCAATATTCTCATAATACAAGTAGATATTTTGAACATTAAAAAAATTAGATTAAGTTAATAGAAATACAAATCAGAAATTAATACTGATAATACTAACGCCGAACAGCTTCGGGAAATGAATTTTGTTCTTTTATGTATTTGCGAGATTATGTATTTTACAAATATATCTATTATACATATATGGACCATACATATATGTATTATATGCACAATATCATTGAAACGTTTAACATAGTCAAATAATTCAATAAATAAAATCATTTTCGGAAGACCTTGTGCTGTTTCATCTTTGTAGATTTTCATACTGTCTAATTTATTTCCAGTTTTTCCCAGAAATAATAATAATAATAATAACGAGATACTGAGAAGAGTCCTGGAGACTTGAGGAGACTTGCTGTCACTCAAACTCCAGTGAAAGACCATCAGCGTAAGCTGATGTGAAAAACTCTAATGAGTAATAATAATGATAGTAATAATAATGTGTGCATTGTTTTTAACTCTATAAAACCAAAGGGCGTCAAATAGATTCCAAAAATAAAGAAACCCAAACCAAAAATTGTAAATTATTGACTTGTGCTTTGAAAAAGAAAAATGATTGAGGTCCTTTTAACTAAACTGTCTTTAAATGCATGTGTTAGATTTTATTTTGTCCTCGAATGTAAAATTTTTGCTGAACATTATATGCTATTTAAATGAAAAGACGAATCTTAATGTGAAGTCTATTTTTCCAAGGGAATACTTTTAAAAGCAAGTTAAATGCCTTATTTTCATTTGTGGGAAAAAGGGGGAAAATCTGTCCTTAATTCTGTCGAGTGCGTTTTTGAAAAGATAAGTGAGTACAAAATTCTAATATTTTCTAGTTTGCCAGAACCTGTAAATAAGGTTAGATTAACCGGGGAATTGGCCTAACGAGTAGAATGTTCATCAATGTTCCGGGAGACTGAGGTTCAATCCCTGGTCGAGTCATACCAAAGACTCAAAAAATGGTACTTGATGCCGCATTGCTTAACACTCAGCATTATAAGGTACGGATCTATGGTAAAGTGGAGCAATCCAGGAAATGGAGTAGCGCCTTCCCCTACACCTTGGTGTTGTAGCTATTGAAAAGAAAGCCTTCGTCGCCAACTTTACTTTTACTTACATAGTGTCCAGAACCAGATGTATAAAATAGGAACCAGAAGGCAGTAATCCTTCACAGGGGATTAACCTCAGCAATTAGTAGTTCCCGCTGGCTCTATGCCTTAATTAGCATATGTCTAGATAACGTCACTGTAATGCCAGTAAACAGGTTTGGGCTTATAATAAACCCGTGTAGTTTTAACATGGATTAACGATGGACTTATACTAAGTGAAAACCTATTTAATGTGGGGGTGAACTCTTTTTCTCTACACCCACAAGCCAAACATCAAAAGCCATGGGTAGCATCATGGTGGATGATCCCTTCGATGGGCCAACAGCGTTCTTCTCCAGTTGCTAAGATTATGTACCACACCAGGAAACGGCCAGGATCAAACAGTTCAGTCAGGAAACTACTGCAACTCATTTACAAATGTGGCGTCTACTGATGAAGTTAATCTAACCATCACGTTTGTTTTTGTTTTATTTTTCTTTGAGACCCGCTTAAGAGTTCTCTTATTTAAGAAAACTTGGTCACGTTTGCGTACGGTGTGCAGATTTTAAACAACCTCAGGGTCTGGTATAGCCACAATATACCACCCATGATAAAAATGTCGAATCAAAATATTACGCAACTTGGGATCCAGGCAACATGCTTGGGTGTCATGATCGGCTGGTGCCCTCCTGACTGCAAACATGGAAGACCTAGTCGTCATCCTGCGAATGTTGGTTGTTATTTTTTCAGGTACACGAACGGTGATCCAAAGAACCACACAAATCAGAGACGTAAACACATAACATGTACTACGGAAATTCACACTGCACTGCTATTTTAGGAACAACCCTACACTACGAGGATATAGAAAAAGAATGATAGAAAACTGGCAAGAATGCGCAAGTTTTCAGACAAGCCAAAGACTCACAGACCATGTTGGGACAATAATAAAGAAAGGTTGGTTTTCTGACCTTGAAATACTAGAAATACGCCAGAAAACAAATAATGAACGAGACACCAATTCAATATCAGACACACCAAATTTTGAAAAACAAGAACAGTCTAACCAAAATGAACTGCTAACTTTGGAAAATAGAAACACCACACACCAAACAACACAGAGCAAACATTAACACAAGAACAACAAATAAATTTAGAAAATTTAAAGAGAATTATGAATGAAGAAAGACTACTGAACCATCACTAAGAAACATAGAATGGAGAATAGTCAAGACGTAAACAGAGTTCTTGCGGGGGATTAGAATGCAATCCTTGACCCCCAGGTAGACAGGGTCGGGCGGGGGGCTAGCAGGTCGAACCTATGTGAAACCTATGATTGACCTGATGGCTGATCACGACTGATTTCAGCTGGATTACCTTGGGAGGGAGATGTGGAGTGGATGCATAGTTTGCCCTCTTTCCAGGCTAGATTCTATCTGGATAGCGCATTAGAAGAGCTGACATAGAATTCATTTCTTGTCCAACGTTAAATGGGATAGGGCTGACTGATTGTTAGTTTGTTAGGGTTAGTTTACGTCTTGGTAATAGGCTTAGTCTGGCCGGCTTCTGGAAGTCCTATACCTCCTTTCTGGAGATACATGAAAAGCAAAGCGTTTTCGTGTAAAGAAGAATCGCGAAGGTTTTCTTGTCGATTTATCCCTAGATGGGCGCGAACCAGGAGATTCGCGAGGCCTTCTGGATGCATTTCTGTGATCGTTTTGCTCACTTGTCCGACCTCCCTTTAAGGGTGTTTCGTTGCTATTTAGCCGACTTACTCCGTTTACAGGAAGCGGAAGTGGCTAGCTGCGAGGGTCTGGTTACAGATTGTGAAGTCAGTGATGCGTTGAAGCAGGTCGGCCTCAACAAGTCATCAGGACTGGATGGTCTTCCCCTAAGAGATATACTTAAGGATGTCGCACATGTTTGTGCCCATTCTGAAGGATGTTCTCAACTACTGGTTTGCCCAGGGAGCTATTCCTGGTAGCATTAGGAGTGATCACATTGCTGAAGAAAAGCGGCAAGCATGTCTGGGAGGAATTAGATGACTACTGGCCAATAACTCTGCTTAAAGATTTTGACCCGTGTCTTGGCGAACAGTTTGTGGTCGGCGATCTGATCAGACCTGACCAGAACTATTCTGTGAAGGGAAGATTATTCAAAAAAAAAATTG
>CAUZXS010002426.1:0-30670 GCA_963585895.1 Sepioteuthis lessoniana | reverse complement strand
AAAGAAAGTATGCAAAAAATATAAAGGAAATATGAAGAAAATATATAGAAAATATAAAGGAAATATGAAGAAAATATAAAGGAAATATATAGACAGCATGCAGAAAATATAAAGGAAATATGAAGAAAATATAAAGAAAATATGAAGAAAATATAAAGGATATATGAAGGAAATATAAAGAAAGTATGAAGAAAATATAAAGAAAATATGAAGAAAATATAAAGGAAATATGAAGAAAATATAAAGGAAATATGAAGAAAATATAAAGAACGTATGCAGAAAATATAAATGAAATATGAAGAAAATATAAAGGAAATATGAAGAAAATATGAAGAAAATATAAAAGAAATATGAAGAAAATATGAAGAAAGTATGCAGAAAATATAAAGGAAATATGAAGATAATATAAAGAAAGTATGCAGAAAATATAAAGGAAATATGAAGAAAATATATAGAAAATATAAAGGAAATATGAAGAAAATATAAAGGAAATATGAAGAAAATATAAAGGAAATATGAAGAAAATATATAGAAAATATAAAGGAAATATGAAGAAAATATAAAGAAAATATGAAGTAAATATAAAGGAAATATAAAGAAAATATATAGAAAATATAAAGGAAATATGAAGAAAATATAAAGAAAGTATGCAGAAAATATAAAGGAAATATGAAGAAAATATAAAGTAAATATGAACAAAATATAAAGGAAATATAACGAAAGTATGCAGAAAATATAAAGGAAATATAAAGGAAATATGAAAAAAAATAATTGAAATATAAAGAAAGTATGCAATAAATATAAAGGAAATATGAATAAAATATAAAGAAAGTATGCAGAAAATATAAAGAAAATATAAAGAAAGTATGAAGAAAATATGAAGGAAATATGAAGAAAATATAAAGGAAATATGAAGAAAATATAAAGAACGCATGCAAAAAATATAAAGGAAATATGAAAAAAATATAGAGGAAATATGAAGAAAATTTAAATGAAATATGAAGAAAATATAAAGAAAGTATGCAGAAAATATGAAGTAAATATGAAGAAAATATAAAGGAAATATGAAAAAAAAATGAAGGAAATATGAAGAAAATATAAAGAAAGTATGTAGAAAATATAAAGGAAATATAAAGGAAATATGAAGAAAATATAAAGGAAATATGAAGAAAATATAAAGAAAGTATGCAGAAAATATAAAGGAAATATGAAGAAAATGTGAAGGAAATATGAAGAAAATATAAAGAAAATATAAAGGAAATATGAAGAAAATATAAAGGAAATATGAAGAAAATATATAGAAAATATAAAGGAAATATGAAGAAAATATAAAGAAAGTATGCAGAAAATATAAAGTCAATATGAAAAAAATATAAAGGAAATATGAAGAAAATATAAAGGAAATATGAAGAAAATATAAAGGAAATATGAAGAAAATATAAAAGAAATATGAAAAAAATATAAAGGAAATATGGAGAAAATATAAAGAAAGTATACAGAAAATATAAAGGAAATAAGAAGAAAATATAAAGGAAATATTTAGAAAATATAAAGGAAATATGAAGAAAATATAAAGGATATAGGAAGAAAATATAAAGGACATATGAAGAAAATATAAAGAAAGTATGCAGAAAATATAAAGGAAATATGAAGAAAATATAAAGAAAATATGAAGAAAATATAAAGGATATATGAAGGAAATATAAAGAAAGTATGAAGAAAATATAAAGAAAATATGAAGAAAATATAAAGGAAATATGAAGAAAATATAAAGGAAATATGAAGAAAATATAAAGAACGTATGCAGAAAATATAAATGAAATATGAAGAAAATATAAAGGAAATATGAAGAAAATATAAAGGAAATATGAAGAAAATATGAAGAAAGTATGCAGAAAATATAGAGGAAATATGAAGAAAATATAAAAGAAATATGAAGAAAATAAAAAGAAAGTATGCAGAAAATATAAAGGAAATATGAAGATAATATAAAGAAAATATAAAGGAAATATGAAGAAAATATAAAGTAAATATGAACAAAATATAAAGGAAATATGAAGAAAATATAAAGGAAATATGAAGAAAATATGAAGAAAGTATGCAGAAAATATAGAGGAAATATGAAGAAAATATAAAAGAAATATGAAGAAAATATAAAGAAAGTATGCAGAAAATATAAAGGAAATATGAAGAAAATATATAGAAAATATAAAGGAAATATGAAGAAAATATAAAGGAAATATGAAGAAAATATAAAGGAAATATGAAGAAAATATAAAGAAAGTATGCAGAAAATATAAAGGAAATATGAAGAAAATATAAAGAAAATATGAAGAAAATATAAAGGAAATATGAAGAAAATATAAAGAAAATATGAAGAAAATATAAAGGAAATTTGAAGAAAATATAAAGAAAATATGAAGAAAATATAAAGAAAATATGAAGAAAATATAAAGAAAATATGAAGAAAATATAAAGGAAATTTGAAGAAAATATAAAGAAAATATGAAGAAAATATAAAGGAAATATGAAGAAAATATAAAAGAAATATGAAGAAAATATAAAGGAAATATGAAGAAAATATAAAGAAAGTATGCAGAAAATATAAATGAAATATTTAGAAAATATAAAGGAAATATGAAGAAAATATAAAGAAAATATGAAGAAAATATAAAGGAAATTTGAAGAAAATATAAAGAAAATATGAAGAAAATATAAAGGAAATTTGAAGAAAATATAAAGAAAATATGAAGAAAATATAAAGGAAATTTGAAGAAAATATAAAGAAAATATGAAGAAAATATAAAGGAAATATGAAGAAAATATAAAGAAAATATGAAGAAAATATAAAGGAAATTTGAAGAAAATATAAAGAAAATATGAAGAAAATATAAAGGAAATATGAAGAAAATATAAAAGAAATATGAAGAAAATATAAAAAAAGTATGAAGAAAATATAAAGGAAATATGAAGAAAATATAAAGGAAATTTGAAGAAAATATAAAGGAAATTTGAAGAAAATATAAAGGAAATATGAAGAAAATATAAAGGAAATATGAAGAAAATATAAAGGAAATTTGAAGAAAATATAAAGGAAATATGAAGAAAATATAAAGGAAATTTGAAGAAAATATAAAGGAAATATGAAGAAAATATAAAGGAAATTTGAAGAAAATATAAAGAAAGTATGCAGAAAATATAAAGGAAATTTGAAGAAAATATAAAGAAAATATGAAGAAAATATAAAGAAAATATGAAGAAAGTATAGAGGAAATATGAAGAAAATATAAAGAAAATATGAAGAAAGTATAGAGGAAATATGAAGAAAATAAAAAGAAAATATGAACAAAATATAAAGGAAATATGAAGAAAATATAAAGGAAATATGAAGAAAATATAAAGAAAGTATGCAGAAAATATAAAGGAAATATGAAGAAAATATAAATGAAATATGAAGAAAATATAAAGGAAATATGAAGAAAATATAAAGAAAATATGAAGAAAATATAAAGGAAATATGAAGAAAATATAAAGGAAATATGAAGAAAATATAAAGGAAATATGAAGAAAATATAAAGAAAATATGAAGAAAATATAAAGAAAATATGAAGAAAATATAAAGGAAATATGAAGAAAATATAAATGAAATATGAAGAAAATATAAAGGAAATATGAAGAAAATATATAGAAAATATAAAGGAAATATGAAGAAAATATAAAGAAAGTATGCAGAAAATATAAAGTCAATATGAAAAAAATATAAAGGAAATATGAAGAAAATATAAAGGAAATATGAAGAAAATATAAAGGAAATATGAAGAAAATATAAAAGAAATATGAAAAAAATATAAAGGAAATATGGAGAAAATATAAAGAAAGTATACAGAAAATATAAAGGAAATAAGAAGAAAATATAAAGGAAATATTTAGAAAATATAAAGGAAATATGAAGAAAATATAAAGGATATATGAAGAAAATATAAAGGACATATGAAGAAAATATAAAGAAAATATGAAGAAAATATAAAGGATATATGAAGGAAATATAAAGAAAGTATGAAGAAAATATAAAGAAAATATGAAGAAAATATAAAGGAAATATGAAGAAAATATAAAGAACGTATGCAGAAAATATAAATGAAATATGAAGAAAATATAAAGGAAATATGAAGAAAATATAAAGGAAATATGAAGAAAATATGAAGAAAGTATGCAGAAAATATAGAGGAAATATGAAGAAAATATAAAAGAAATATGAAGAAAATATAAAGAAAGTATGCAGAAAATATAAAGGAAATATGAAGAAAATATAAAGAAAGTATGCAGAAAATATAAAGGAAATATGAAGAAAATATAAAGGAAATATGAAGAAAATATGAAGAAAGTATGCAGAAAATATAGAGGAAATATGAAGAAAATATAAAAGAAATATGAAGAAAATATAAAGAAAGTATGCAGAAAATATAAAGGAAATATGAAGAAAATATATAGAAAATATAAAGGAAATATGAAGAAAATATAAAGGAAATATGAAGAAAATCTAACGGAAATATGAAGAAAATATAAAGGAAATATGAAGAAAATATAAAGGAAATATGAAGAAAATATAAAGAAAGTATGCAGAAAATATAAAGGAAATATGAAGAAAATATAAAGGAAATATGAAGAAAATATAAAGAAAGTATGCAGAAAATATAAAGGAAATATGAAGAAAATATAAAGGAAATATGAAGAAAATATAAAGGAAATATGAAGAAAATATAAAGAAAGTATGCAGAAAATATGAAGGAAATATGAAGAAAATATAAAGGAAATATGAAGAAAATCTAACGGAAATATGAAGGAAATATAAAGAAAGTATGAAAAAAATATAAAGAAAATATGAAGAAAATATAAAGGAAATATGAAGAAAATATAAAGGAAATATGAAGAAAGTATAAAAAATATTTTAAAAAGTATAAAGAATGTAAAACAAAGAAAATATAAAGAGAATTTAAAGAAAATGACATTGGTCTTATAAGTAGAGTGTTCGCCAATGGGTCTGAGAGACCGAGGTTCAAGTCAAGTCATACTAAAGACAAAGAAAATGATACTTGATTCCACCTTACTAAGCACTCAGCGCTATAAGGTGAGGATCAAGGGTAAACAGGGGCCAACCTGGGAATGAAGTAGCGTCTACCTCGGTGTAGTAGCTATTGAAAACGGAGCCTTCGGGTTACCCTCAACTAAGGTAGCCAACTTCTTACTTTTTATAAAGAAAATATAAAAAAGTATGAAAAAAATATAACAAAAAGTAACTATTTTCAAAATGCGCATCACCAAATTTTGTTATTCTAAAATATTGTGAGAATTTCCAAAAACTTCTTTTTTGGCTATCATATTTGTAAGATATATGTCCATGTATAAATAATCCTGTCATTTTTACGCATAATTTGCTATTTTAGATGTGTAACGGTTATCGTCGTAGAAAGTAAAAGCCGGCTAACCAAATTCGAATCTTGAACGAGGCTGCTTGCATTTCACCTAGGGCTAGAAACATTGGAAAAGGTATGAATCCAACTATTTTCCTAGTAGCTATGGGTAAATTGTAGACTGGGCTCTTTAACCTTAGTGTGGCAACTGGTGAAGGAGAAGGAAAACGTTGAAGTCCAAACTAGTAGTATACCTGGAGGGGGATGGGCAGTGCAAGTCTATTTATACCCAAGATACGCTACATGAAAAGAGATCCTTTGACTAAAGCTGATTATGGGATCAGTGAATGATGTTATTTCAACCAGGTGGATTATTTTATTTATTTATCAATTTATTTTATTTTTCTTTATGTGTGTGTGTGTGTGTGTGTGTGTGTGTGTGTGTGTGTGTGTGTGTGTTTGTGTGCTTTTAATGGCATACAAATGACATTCACTAGATTATCAGTTTGTTTATAGTTAGAAGTATTTTATACTGAAATACGTACTTCCAGGAATATTTCAGTTTTTTAAGGGAGTTTCCCGTTGTTCTCTATATAATATAGGAATAAAGAATAAGCTCCCAGTGAGACTCGAACTCACGTCCTCATCTGCTTTGAAGATGTCTGGTTCCGCATATCACCTGCTTTACCAAACTTTTCTATGTCTTCTGACAACAAGTAAAACTCTGCATTTGTCAAAATCAAGAGATCGTGAGTCAAATAAACTCATCACCCATTAAATTTTCCGAATATTGATTTTTTTTAGTTTGGTTTGGTTTCTTTGTTTACAGGCATATCAACCTTTGTAGGTTATTTAATGCCAAAGCTATTCTAAAAGAACAATAGTGGTAAAATTTAACCCATAGCTGGGAGGATAAGGGGGTTCATATCTTTCCCAAGGGTATTTGCCCGAAAGTGAACGTAATAGCGCGACTCGCATACTACGATTCCGCAGTCCATCGCTTTAACCATTACACCACGAAGACACCTTCCAATTTTTCTGAGTGTGTACAGTTACATTGGAATAGAATTAAATAAGACCATCAACCCCTTCCGAAGAATTCAAAAAACAGATTTGTACAAGCAAAAGACAATGATAAGAAAGGCAAATATGTCGAAAAAAGAATATTTATTGTATAAAATAAATGTTATTAGATTACAGTTTTATTGATGTGTCTATGTGTATGTTGTGTACCAGTCAACGGCTCGGTCAGTTGACACGTTATTCAAAGAAACTACTGTCATTATTATGTATGATATTTGTCGCTGCCTCCCACCGGACAGGACTCGACACAAGGTCAATGACCCGAAAGCTGATCCTGTCATTTTTATGTATAACTTTCGATTATGAAATTCTGGACAAAGAAATTCTCGTGTATAATACGAACTGAATTTGCTGAAGAAAAATACATGTAAATTTAGCATTTGTTCAACTTTTAATTGGTTTGTACAAACAACAAGAATTTATACAATTTACATATTTTCATAAAATAAAGATTTACACAGTATTTAGACCAAACACATGGACATAATCACACAAAATAAGCTCAGATCAGGTAAAAGAAAAATTATAAACAAACACAAATTCCAAAAGATATTTCTCTGTAACGACATAAAACATTCAGCGAGGTGTAAAAAGTAGAGCAGACTGGGCTCTTTAAACTTGGTTTGGCAACCAATCTAAGAGAAGAAAAATTCTGAATTCCAACCAGTTGTAAACTACTGAAAAAATATCTTTGGCGGAGGGGTTGGGTAAATATAAAAATAAAGAATAGACTTTGTAAAATATTTTGAAAAATGAGAAGGATGCTGGAACAAGTGTCTGAAGTCCTAACGGGATTACTTTGAAGGAAACTAAGACTCTATTGCCCAAAATGGTGAATTTTTGTTAATATTAAATAGCTGGATTTTACAAATCTTTGAAAACATCTGATACGTATGAAACTCGTTGTTACAAGTTAAATAAATTTCTTTCACATCTCTGATTTGGCTTATCACTTAGATTTTTGAACTTTTAATTCCTTATCTGCTCGTTAGTTAATCTTAATGTTTAACTGGCAGTGTCTTATTTGGTTAGGTTCGTTCTTAAATCCATTTTTTGTGGATTATCAATTTTTGAAAAACATTTTTGGATAGATTTTACATTCTCCTTATTATAAACACAGAATCAAAACTAGTAATGAAAAAAAAAAAAAAAGACATAATGAATAATTATAAAAATATGTCATTTTATAATTATTCATCATTTATTTTTCTGAGAAGTAACAACTATTTTAAAACGCTTTGTTGGTTGGGCGTCGAATACGCTAAGAGTATCACGTGCAGAATATGACTCCGCCCTAAAAGAACTGTATCTTGTGTATGTAACTAAACTGCATTTGATGGGGATTGTGGATTACTCTTCATTACTCCCAGTTCCACTCTGACTTCTAGTACCTGTTTGGTTTCCATCTATAGATCAAATATAGATCTGTATAAAAATTATTTGTATTCGGTTTTTAAAAAATATCTTAAAAACAACACAGAGATGTAAATATAAACATACAATGAACGTGATTTCTTAACCTCTAGGCATAAAATAACCCTAGACGAGTTGTCACATAGATAAAATTGTAGAAATAGATTTGTTTAAAAATTATTCAATAAGAAAACTTCATTCCATATAACAGTGTGCAAAGGAATGACTATCATTGAATGGAAATAATTACTTGAAACCATAGAATTATTTGGATTAGAAAGGAATACTTGAAACCATAAAACTGTGTGAAAATTATTTGTATTTGATAGAAATACTTGATATCATATGTGGAAAAATCTCTTAAAAACAGCTACACAAAAAATGTAAATATAGATGTACAATGAACGTGATTCTTTGACCTCTTGGTATAGAATAACCCGAGACTGCTGGATGTGCTGCTAAAACCAATCAATCAGTCACAATTCAAAAGATTTGAAAATAAAGTATACTTTGTGTTAGTTTTGACTAGTTTCTCAAGAGTACCGTTTAACAAGACCTGTATTCATGTTTCATACCTTGGGGGCTCGTCTTTCAGGGTCGACGCCTTCTCTACCAAAGCTATTTGTTAATTACTATTTCTTACTGTTCATTGGTATTTGTCACTTCGTCTTTCTATCACAGATTGTTTTCAACAACCGATAAGAAATTAGTTTGGATCATCAATAAAGATTTATCCTCTGATTTGAATTCAAAACATTTTCTTTGTAACCTGTTTTACTGTGACAATACCACTGTAAATACATCCAATAACTATACTCTTTTCTACTAAAATCCTTACTACGCTTCCATATCGTTTGTTTACACACACACACACACACACACACACACACACATATATATATATATATATGTGTGTGTGTGTGTGAGAGAGAGAGAGAGAGAGAGAGAGAGAGTAGTAGTAGTAGTAGTCAACACTTAGCTAACTCTGTGTTTATTATTCCTTTGTGACTGGTATTTCGTTTACTTCATTTTTTTTTGTATTTTATTTCATCTCTAAGATCCTTATTCTACGACCCATGAATGGTAATAAGCAACAGAAATAAGATGAAAGAAAGTCTACTCGATATTAACAATAATGAAAATGTCCTATCGATTCGTAGACTATTTCTTCAGTTTACTTTGATGGTTGGTAAATCGAACAATTAAAATGTTTGACTTAAAAATATAAGAAGAAAAAGAAAATGCAAAATAAGCTATTATAGGTTATAATGTCAATAATTCACCAACAGAAATAAAATTCAGTGAGACATTAAAATTCAAACGAATCGTACAACTTAGGACAGACGAACAACTAAATTTACCCAACACTTCTGATACGAGCAGGATGTGACTCAAGATCAATTTTTCAGCAGAATTTAACAGGTTTAAATTCAGAATATTCCTTTTTTGTAGCGATATCTAGGTTAAAGAGCTCAGTCTATCCAACTATTTACCCCCAGTCGGAGGAAGAATAGTTGGTTCATACCTTTTCCAAAGGTATTAGCACCAAGTAAAATGCAAACAGCCTCATCCAGGATTTGAACTCGGGTCATAGCGTCCATTTTCAACGATAATAACCGTTACATCTCGGTCGATTTGAAAATCAAACTGACAATCAGTAATCGTCATCGTAAGGCGAGAAAAGAAAATCAGTGGATTTTACTGTATTCAGGTCACAGAGTAAAACTGAAGAAAGCAAGGAAAATCTGGAGGACTTCCCAGAGTACTAAAATGATTGTGGAATATGAGGTTGAGAATTTTACCCATAATTACCTGCACACTCGGAAGAGTCCTAAGTAATCTTGCAAAAATGATGGATCAAATGTAAATCTAAGAAAAGACAGAAACAATTTAGCCAACATTATTACTTAAAATAAACCGAAAAAAAACTGACTACATTATTGGTTTAGTTTTGTTTCTTTTGTTTAATAGCATATCAACCTTCGTGGGATATTTAATGCTAAAGCTATCCTTGTTGAAAGAACAATTGGAGTATTTGAGAAACTTTCTGTCGCTTGATCTCAAGTGAAAGGCATCAGATGTTATTGCACGAAAACTCAACGAGGAAATTATAATAATGACAAACAAGTGCGTTTTGGGGAGAAAGCATATATTTCATGTTCGTTATTTATTCGTATCAATTTGATCCTCATTAGGGGCAAGTAATGGCTAACATGATGCATTGCAGCCTCGAAGTAAGTTCGAACTTTAGTCGTGCTATAGCGTTCACTTTTGGACTAATGCCCCTTGCGAAAGATATGAACCCCCTTATCCCCCTCAGCTTTGTGTTAAATAGTACCACTGCTGTTCTTCTTGAAGGATGGCTTTAGCATTAAATAACACACGAATTCCATAAAGCCAAGAGACCAAACCGATCCTCATTGGGCACCCAATATTTGTTTCTTTATGCTGTACTATACAAATTTTAGTAAATACCAATTGGGTAACTCTTTTGGGGACAATATTTTGCAATCAAATCTTAAATACAATTTACTATTATTTACCTTTTAAGAAACCAGAATTTTACTCTGCCGAAATAAGGAAAGCTTTGAAATTTTCCCTCAGACAAGACACGAAAAAATAGCAAAGGTTGCTTGCGTGTGCGTGTGCGTGTATGTGTGTGTGGAGGGAGAGAGAAAAGAGAGATATAACACGAGCAATTATAGCTTGTGAGTTGAGGGGAGATAGGGGGGAGAGAGAGAAAGAGTAAGATAACTGCAGTTATTGTTTGAGGATAGACAAGGAGAGAGAGAAAGAGAGAGAGAGAGAGAGAGTGTAAAATAACAATTGCAATTATTACTTGTGGGTAGAGAAGGAGAGAGAGAGAGAGAGAGAGAGAGAGAGTGAAATGACCATAGCAACTATTGCTTGGGTGAAAAGGTTGATAATAATAGCAAGTAGTGCTCCTGTATGTATACATTCACTCGCAGAGAGAGAGAGAGAGAGAGAGAGAGGGGGGAGAGAGAGAGAGAGAGAGTAACTCAGATACAGGATTGCAGTAAATGAGCACATAAGAATTTGGCGTAAAACTGTTGATCTATTTAAATTAATCATAAATTCTTTGCACCATCGATCATCTCTCAAACCAAATACGTATCTTCACTTTTGTCCCTTTTTCCACATTTTGTGACCAGTCCACCAAAAAAAGGGTTCAGTTCTGCCTTGTGCCATCACAAAATCCATGCCAAGTCAGAACTTTTTCACTCTAAGTCAGTGTTTGACACGTAATTTGATCACGTGTTCTATTTTCATGAAACACTTAAACTCAGTTAGTTATAATCCAAGATGACTCAGCAAGTAAATCGTAAATACTGAGAAGCAAATAGGAACAGAGTATTTTCACACGTGAGCAAAGTCAGTTTTGATCAGTTCATTTTAAATCAGGATTGCCATAGTAAAAATTTTAAAAAAGTAGTCTTATTACTTTGAAGACAGACTTCATTTATAGGTGACGCTAAGAAATTTTCATTGCTACAAAGAAGGGAATAAATTTTTTTCCTTTAAGATTTTTATTGAATTTTTTTCGGAAGTTTTAAGAAAATTGAACAGAGTAGAGAACTGCAGTATGAATACGAGTAGTATTAAAAAGATATTGAAACTGAAGCTGTAATTACCAAAACTCAAATGAACAATTTCTTCAAAATATCCATTAATATAAACATCTCTTGAAAAACAATTATTCTAGCGAAATGTCCCTTATTTTAGGCACCACTGAAACTACTTCTTTGATATGGCATGAAGCTGTTCCATTGTTTTTTTTTTAAATACCATCACCGTTCTTCAATCAAGATGAATTTTTAATTCAGGACACAAGGAAAAACGGATGACAGTAGATCTGGAGAGCATGGAGGTGCTGTATTTATACAATTTTGTGTATCGCCAAAAAGATTTTGTTAAAGTGGTATGTAGACTGACTTCATCGTTTTTCTAAAAGGAAAATGATTCTTCTTGGGCAAAACTTCTTCGTTTTGCCCATTTAGACCCCCCTGAGAATAAGATTTGGGGGAAAGGTGAATAAAATCATCGAGATCCACAGGAGATGAATTTATTTGTTTGCATTTATAAATCCTTCTATAAAAGAAGAACAAAAATCCCTGGATCGTGTTGACTAGTTGCCAGATATCAGATACCTAACTCAAGGCTCCTGAGAGTGGTCCATATTGACCCCTAGAGCTCATCAGGATGAATGCAAGTATAAGGATACCACTAGGGGTGAATTTACTCTTTTGCGTTTCTAATTGAACAAAAAAAAAAAATCGCTGAATGTTCAAGAATAGATACGAGATGTCATACTGCTTGCAAAATACCTGATTAGGTCTGATGGCCACTAGAGATGTATCATTCACAATATACTGGTCATTTAAATGAATAAACAACCTGCCTGCTACCAAAATGATTCGCCTCTTCTGGGTGCCGTTAAAGACCCATATTAAAGTATTTTCTAGAAAGAAAACAATAAACAACTACATTTTAAATGAATTATTTCATAAAATAGTAAATTCTAATATATATGTATATACGTGGTGGTCAATATGTTTCCAGACTTTTTTGTACAGGCATTTAAAATTGTCGCAGACTCTTGAGAGTTCAGTATGTTATTGCTATACATCTTATGAGATGACTGACCAACTTTTAGGATTTCAGCTTCAAATGAACAGCTACAGCAGAAATTGGAATACACCCTACTAAAGCCTAATTGTCACAGCTGGTGAATTTAAAAAATGCAATCTGGACGTGGGGACACTTAAGAACGATATGGAATAAAATTCTGTTTTAAACTTGGAAAAATGCCACAGAAACGTACGGAATGCTTCAGACTGATTTTTGAGCATCTTGCATGAATTCAGCATTAGTTTTTGAGTGGCATAAGAGATTCAAGGAAGGCAGGGAGTTTGTGAGGGATGACGAGAGGCGTGGCAGGAGTAAGGAAGTTAATACACCAGAGTTGATTAGCCAAAGGGTTAGGGTTAGGGTTACTATGTTGAGGTTTTAAGGGAGTTCAGCAAGAGATTCCTTGGGAAGAGGCCACCACTCTTAAATCGGGTCAGTGGCATTTCCACCAGGACAATGCCCCAGTCCACAACTCCATCCTTGTCACAGACTATTTGACCAAGATGGGCATCAAGACAGTTCCTCACCCTTCCTATAGCCCAGACGTTGCTCCCAGTGACTTTTGCTTATTCCCTAAGCTCAGAGGCTGTCGTTATGAGACAATTGAGGAGATGAAAGAGGCTGTGATGAAGGTCATTGACACGCTCACACAAGAGGACTTGTGCATTGCAGCCGGAGGAGGTTACTTCGAAGGGGACTAGAGTTTCATGTCTGTACTATCAATAAAAGTGCCAATACGAAAAAAGTCTGGAAACTTATTTAATGATCCTTGTATATATATATATATATATATATATATATATATATATATATATATATATAAAGTAGATAAGGACTGTCAATATCGAAAGAAAGAGTACTCAATGCACGCCTATCTAACACAAAATATACCTGCAAAGCAAAATATATATTTTTGTTTAAAAAACAAAAGTTTAGAAATAGTATTCCTTTGATCTCCACTCCCTCCAGTTTCCTTTCAAAGTTTTTGGGAAAAATAGAAGATCATTTAATATTAAAAATAAAATATAGATTTAATAATGAAAGAAAAATGATGAAAAGCTAAAATTAAAATACAACTACTGAAATTTTATTTTTATCCACGGTAGGAGTTTTTTAATAAATAGATCAAAATAAAATTAACGAAAAATTTTCTTCCACCGAAGAGATCCGGATCTTCCTGAGTTAAATCAGTTTTTTTTATTGCCAGTTATTCGTTAGTGTGGGTGTTCATTCCTTCATTTTTATTGTGGAGTCCACTAGAACAGCAAGATTCTGTAGATGACAAGTTCTCTTCTTTTTGTTAAAACTAGCTCTTGTCTTCTGGCCTGGATTAGGTGAACTGTTTCTATTTCAAAGTTCCTAACAATTTTTAGCGTTTCGTTTTCTTGGACGGATTTTGGTTTTTGCCTATACCAGTTATAATTATTTTGCTTCTTTTTATCATCATTTCACTCGCTGTGAGTTTTTCACACTAGTTTTCTCTGATAGTCCTTAACTGGAGTCTGAATGACAACAATTCTTCTCAGGTCTGCAGGACTCTTCGAAGTATTTTAACAATACCGTAATCTGTATGGTTTCAATTCTTCTTTTGATTCCAAAATCTTTGGGGACCGTTACAAGTGCGTTAATTATAACTGCTATCACCGACACCTCCATATTCCACAGGGTCTTTTTTTTCTTCCCTGGTAAAGTCCAAGTATTTATCATTTCCCTTTCTTTCATTTTCACTAGGTGGTCCGCTTAAACAGCAAAATATATTTGATGACAAGTACTTTGCTTCTTGTAAATTAAGAGAAGGTGTGGTCGTCTGGCCGAGATTAGATGATCCGTTTGTATGTCAATGTCCGGGAGAATGTTTTGCGAATTTACCGTTTGTAATTATAATCAAATTTTGATCTTTTGAACAATTCCCAGTGGATCACCTTTCCCATCCAATCGTTCCTAGTCTAGCAATCCTTTTATATCAATTTGCTGCAGTCACTTATGTAATTAACCCATTCATCTCTACCACATAACCTACACTCACAAGTTTTCCACGTATTATTAATTTTTGTTTTGAACTAATTGCTTCTTACGGCATTATTCTAAACTGAAATCAAAAGAGATTTAGTTTCTCTTTTCAGGTATCCCCTACTTAGCCATCACGTGTTCAAGTTCCTAAGTTTGTCATTTGAAGTATCGATACATTTGTGTTTTTCCCCCTATTTTTGTTTTCTAAGTTTTGCAGTTTTACAATTTGTTCTTAATTTATGTTGCCACTGCTGTTGCTGGCTGCTGTGATTAGTCTGTTTTTGCTCTTTGATTTTTTGGTACAATTTCTGGACTCTTTGAAATTGTTGCATCTACACAATCTTCAATGCTGGCGAGTTCGCTTCCTTTCATTTCCTTTTTCTAGAAACACAGTATTTGTCTATGTCATCGCTCGGGTGTAATTATTATTATTATTATTATTTAGAGAGTTTTTATCACACCAATATTAGCTGACGGCTTCTCACTGGAGTTTAAGCAATAGCAAGTCTCCTCAAGTCTCCAGGACTCTTCTCAGTATTTTGGCCGACCTTGACAATACTGTAGTTTGGATTGTCTCCACGTTTCCTTTTATTTGCAAGTCTTCCTGTCCCTTTACCGCTTCTTTTAGGATTGTTCCACGAGCACCAATTACAATTGCTATCACTGTCATCTTCATGTACTAGAGTTTGTTTGTTTTTTTTTTAGTTCTCTTGCAGGGTCTACATATTATTCTTTCTCTTCGTTTTCTTTTAATTTAACTCTTTGCCTGCTAGGAAGGCAAAGTCCACTATTCGGCAGGTTCTCACTTTTTTTTTTTTGGTTGACTATCTCTAGGTCTGGTCGTCTAGCCGAGGATTAGGTCCGGAGACCTTTGTACGTCTCATTCTCCAGGACGGATTCCGGGTTGTGCATATACCACTTGTTCGTAGGGTCAAATTTCAATTGCTGGCACAATTCACCACCTTGTCCGATCTAATCTTATGCTCTTTTTGTACTAATTTGCAAACATTTGCATATAATATGATTGATCGCTCCATTTCTATCGCCACATAACCTACATTTGCTATTTTGTTGCGTCTTATCTATTCTTGCTTTAACGTATTGTGTACGTATGGTGTTGTTTTGTGCTGCTATCAGAAGAAATTCACTTTCTCTCTTAAGGTTTCTATTTCTTAGCCATTTTCAAAGTTTCTCGTGTGAGATTTCGTTTCTTTATCCCATGGAACATCCATATAATTGCTTTTATTCTCATTTTTGTTGTCTAGCAATTGTTATTTTGTTGATCTTTGTGTTGCTTGTGCTATTTCTGTTCATTGTTATTATTATTATTTACTTAAGAATTTTCTTATGGAAAATTTGATGATTTTTTTATTTATTTACAGACAAACACATTTACACAATCACTTCACTGAAATTTCTTTGCTTTTATCAAGTGTAAATAAATCATTTTGATATCAGAATTTTTTCGAATTTTCTTCTTGCTAATGGCCCACAGACTTTCATGATACAACTTTTGTATAAATTTTACTTTTTCGGTCGAACGTTGACCTGCCGCTGAAATATGAACTTAGGCAAGGGGTAACGGTAGCTACATTTAGTAAATGTCTTAACATGCTTATTTTTCCATCTACAGGGTTCGACAGATATACCTCCCACATTTTAAACTGTCACTTGTGTGGTGCAAGTAAACTTAGGCAAGTGGTAATGGTAGCTACATTTAGTAAATGTCTTAACATGCTTTTTTTTTCCATCTACAGGGTTCGACAGATATACCTCCCACATTTTAAACTGTCACTTGTGTGGTGCAAGTAAACTTAGGCAAGTGGTAATGGTAGCTACATTTAGTAAATGTCTTAACATGCTTATTTTTCCATCTACAGGGTTCGACAGATATACCTCCCACATTTTAAATTGTCACTTGTGTGGTGCAAGTAAACTTAGCCAAGTAGCTACATCTAGCTAATGTCTCATATTCTTTTTTGTGTGTGTGTGTGTGTGTGTGTTTTTTTTAATTATCTTATTTGGAGTTATTGAAAAGTTGATGATTATAGACGTCGGCCATTGAAGAATTAAAAAAAGCTATTTGCCAAAAAGTGGCGGAAATACCTATCATAATAACTTTTTGCCCAGTCGGCAGGGGTTATAAAATACACCGACATCTTCTCTGCAGAGGGGTAATGTTTTTAACAACGAGTTTTCTGGATATGACACTAAACAATCTGATAGTAAGGCTCCAGTAATGCTGGAGCTTTGGGAAATGCAGAGTACCCCTTCATTGCCATCGCTCCCAGGTCCACTCTGACCCGGATTGGTAGTAACTGATAAGGGTCCTATCAGTGGGTTAAATAGAATTAAACTGTGGTTTGAGTTTACTGGTTTTGGGATTTAAACTGCATATTTATGCTAAATTGGATTGTTTAAAATAGAACTGTTTTGACATTTAAACTGCGTACTTATGCTAAACTGAATTGTTTGAATTAGAACTTTTTAACTAAACTGAATTGCTTGAAAAAGAATTGTTTAGACCTCTAAACTGTGTACTTATGTTAAACTGAATTATCTGAAATAAAACTGTTTTGACATTAACTCTGTGTATTGGCCAGTCGGCTGGGGCTGTAGAATGCACCAACATCCCCACCAACAAGTGTCCTGGATATAACACTGAACAGTCTGATGTTGAGGTTCCAGTGATGCTGGAGTTTTGGGGAATGCAAAGCACCCTTTCATTGCCATTGCTCCTAGGTCCACTCTGGCCCGGAGTTGTATCACCTGATGGGGCCCTATCTATGGGTTAAATAGAACTAAACTGCTTACTTATGCTAAACTGAATTGTTTGAATTAGAACTGTTGGACTAAACTGAATTGCTTGAAATAGAAATGCTTTTGACAATTAAACTGTGTACTTGCATTTAAACTGTGTACTTATGCTAAACTAAATAGTTTGAAATCGAACTGTACTTACGCTTAACGGAATTGTTTATTATAGAACGGTTTTGTCATTTAACTGTGTGAGGAGAAAATCTATACTTATACTAAACGGAATTGTTTGAATTAGAATTGTTTGCCTGAACTGAATAGCTTGAAATAGAACTGTTTTTGACAATTAAACTGTGTACTCGTGCTAAACTGAATTGTTTGAAATAGAACTGACTATTTGTATAAAAATGGATTTGGCGTTAAATAACCTACAAAGGTTGAGATGCCATAAAATCAACCAACCAACCAACCATCAATATAACTTTTCGGCTGAAGAAAAATTTAGAGAGATTGTCTACAACTATGCATGGTAAATCGAGTCTACCATCTGGAAGATGTGATTTTGCAAATGAAAGGAATAAAACTGTAACTTTTTAATTAAACAACAGCGAAATATTTTTTTTAGATATTAGTTACCTGGGTCTTTTTGTCATAGTTTAAAAACATAGCCAGCCGAAGCCAACTGATCGTATCTGAAAAAGAAAAAAGTAATAAGATTATTGTTTGATGGAGCTACCATTGCTACTTGCCTAAATTCACTTGCAACACACAGGCGACAGTTTAAAATCTTGTATTTCTGCCACACTCTGTATTTCAGACTTTAACTAATCAACAAGCGACTTAAAATATACAGGAAGATCTGCATATATTATATGCAGATACTAAGCTGACTTTGAAACAGATCCCGAGCGAACATATTGATTGATTGCTTAAATCTAACAGCATGTCAAACTGTCTAGGGGTATTTTATGCCCAGACATCATGGGACAATTGGATTTCAACTTTAATCAAATTTATCACTTAAAATAACCAGTGCATGAAACACCCAGGTTAAATTTTTACCGGCTCTCGAAGTAAGCCTGAACTGCGTTATTATCGTAAACAGATAAAATCCCTTTTTCTTTATTTTAATGAGATATTAAACTTTGTGGGTTATTTAATGCCATGGAAATCCATGTAGAAGACCAGAAGTGGTCTTCTATTTAGGTCATAGCTGAGATTATAAGACAGTTCATATTTTCCATAAGAGGTATTGATCTGAATGTAAACATAAAAGCGGGACAGGAATTCACACTCGTTAACTCAAGGGTAAAGTGGAGCAATCCAGGGAAAGGAGTAGCGCCCTCCCCTACACCTTGGTGTAGTAAGCTATCGAAAAGGGAGCCTTCGGGTCACCCTCGACTATGGTCGCCTACTTTACTACTTTTACTTTAACCATTCTGCCACGGAAACTTTCTCTTAAAACACCGGCAGAAATGTATACATTTTGAGCCGAATTTTTCTATTAACGTAGAAATTTTGGGCTTTTAAAATATTTTTTCTCTTTTAATATTGGGTCACTTAATGTAAAGAGGTTAGGGACTGGCATATATTGGTCGCTTATATATACATTTTTGCTAAAGTTTCGTACGGTTTTTCATGCACGTCATTATAATAAAAATATTCCTATTTAATAGAAATAATTTCCAGAACGATTTGACTCGGAGATGGGACCATAACAAATAGGTACTTTGGATCAGGGTGGACCTGGGAGTATTACTCCATGAAAAATTCTGCACACTCTCCAGATTTCCAGAACTGGCGCCTCACCATCAGATGCAGCTTAGTTTCATACTCAAGACACGTTTTTTTTAGGTGGGGTGAGGTTTTACTCCTCTGCAGAGAAGGGATGGGGAAATAGATAGTAAGCTAGGCTAGCAAGCTAGGCTAGCAAGCCTACACGAGTGAGTTCGTGTCTCATTGGGTACCCTATTCATATGACCTTGTGCCACATCTAAGCAAAATAAAGCTCAGTAAATTACTACTCTTCTGCAGAAAATACAGTTAACGTATTCTAAAACTCATCGATATTTTAAATGTATTCTGCCTTTAGTTTTATCATGAATTTTAGTTTAAAAATCTGTGTGCGTCTTATTCAGTGAAACACGTTGCACACACACACACACACACACACACACACACACACACACACACACACACACACACACACACACACACAGACACTCACAGATGTACATACACACACATATATAAAGGGGGGGGTGAATGTGTGTGTGTGTGTGTGGCAGTGGGGAGAGAGATTGGTCGGTGCTTGTTTGGCAAACAATGAGCTGGTGTAAGTAGGGATAAGACTAACGTTATTCACGAACCTCTTTAAAAATGCGCAAAGGAAGTGTAACAAGGGAAAAATAAACTGAGATGTCGAAAAAGAAAAAGTAATGAACAAAAAAAAAAAGAAGGAACAAGAAGAAGAAAAAATAAAAAAGAAGAAAAGAAGGAAAAAAGAAAGATAGACGATACTAACAAAGCAAGAAGTTTCTTCACATCAACCAATAAAAAACAATGACAGGCTACACTTTGTATAATAACCTCATGATTTTATTTTCACAAATTTCGTATTTTTTTTTACATTCAACATTTCTTCTTCTTCTTCTTCTTCTTCTTCTTCTTCTTCTTCTTCTTCTTCTTCTTCTTCTTCTTCTTCTTCTTCTATATTATATCTTTTCTCTCCCCTTCCTTTCTTTTTCTTTTCTTCTTCCTCTAACTTTTCCTTCTTTCTCTTCATACTACTCCAAGGTCTCTTTCGCTTCCTCTCTTTCAACAATTTTCTTTTTCTATTCTTTTTCATCCTTCTTTCCTCCATTTTTTCGAATTAATTACCTTCCCCACCTTTTCCAATAAAGTTTCTTCTGCTCGTTACTCTTCTTCTTCTTCTTCTTCTTCTTCTTCTTCTTCTTCTTCTTCTTCTTCTTCTTCTTCTTCTTCTTCTTCTTCTTCTTCCTTCTCTTTCTGCTTTCTCTCTCTCTCGCATCTTACTTCTCTCTCCCCCTCCTTTTTACTTCTGCTTCTTCTCTTCGCTTTCTTTTTTTTTTCTTTTCTCTTTTATGGTTTCTTATCTTTCCTTCTTTTTCATCAATTTCATTTACTTTTTCATTTTCTTTCTTTTCCGCTTTTTTTCTTCAGTCCACTCTTTTTATTTCTTCCACCCCATTTTCTGTCCCTTTTTCACCAATCTCTATTTTCAACGTTTTTTTTAAATAGTTTCTTTCTCTCTCTCTCTATATATATATATATATATATATAAATATATATAAATATATATAATATATATATATATATATATATATATATATATATATATATATATATATATATATATAATCTTTACTCCTCCTCCTCCTCCTCCTCCTTTCTTTTTGTCCAGATCCATTTGTCAGAGCATTTTTGGTTGGAATATTTCTTTTTTTCTTTTTCTAGGGCTCCTCGTGCCCAAAATTGTCATCCTCAACCCCTTCATAATCTCCCCCCACATGCTCTTTTCCCTACTTCCCCTTTCTCTTCTAAAGCCCCACCCCAATCAGTCGTTTTTGTGACCTGGAATTTTCTTCTTCTTCTTCTTCTTCTTCTTCTTCTTCTTCTTCTTCTTCTTCTTCTTCTTCTTCTTCTTCTTCGTCACGTAAACAAACGATTATAAATATTTGCATCTCGAAATGCAAGAATATTGTTTGGATATGAATGGAATGTCCACAGTTTTTTTTTTCTTTCTCACAATGGCATCGATATTAAGAAAGCTTAGTTTGGCACAGGCTCGCAACTATATGGTAACTATTGCTCCTCGGTAATCTGTGGATTTGGTATTTACTAATTATTATTTGGACTAGTTTTCTTCATTTTATTTTTGTTACGTATCATCTCAATTCTCAGGTCATTTTGACATTTTGAAACCTTTAAGCAACAATAAGAAAAAAAAATGATATGACATCTTAGAAATCCAGAAAATTGTTATTATTAGTGTAAAGGTTATCGTCATCAGAAATGGAATTGGTGACTTCCATTCAAATCATTGGCGTTTTACGTCGCGCTCAGAAAAGGCATGAATCCATCTGTTCTTGTCCTAGTTATGAATAATAGTGGGGCAGACTTGGTTCTTTAGCCTGGGTTAGGCAACCAATCAAAAGAAAAAAAAGGAAACTCTCAATTCATTTATGCTTTACTCCGCTTAAAAATTGACCTTGAATGACATCTTCCTCGTAGCAGATGAGTTAAATAAAAACATAAGTCTACAAGTGTCAGGTGTTAACAAACAATATTGTGTAAAAATCGAAGAATGATTATATATGAATAAATTTGAACGATATTTACTGGTTAGCTTTAGTAGCCTAATCGGGAAAGTGCTGTCCCTGATACGAGCTCAAATCAAATCAGAAATATTTTTTCTTCTTCAGATCCATTCAGCTTGCCTTGTAATAAAAAACAAGAAAAAGAAAATGAAAAAAAAAACCCTTAAATTTTATCAAAGAAATTAATTCAACATAAGACAACTAAATTTATCCAGTAACTTGTTTGTTCGTGGGGGCATCTCTTGGGCAAGAATAGCTTTGTAAAGCCCATCCCTCTCCAGATCTGGTTTAAATTTAGAATTTTACTTCTTCTTCCAAACTGTTGCCATACAAAGATTAAAGAACCAAGTCTACCCTACAGTTTATGCATAGAATAGGGAGAATAGGCGAACAGCCTCGTTCAGGATTTGAAATCGTGTCACCGTGTTCTCTTCCTTCGATGATAAGGGAGAATGCCTGTGGCGTTATGGTTTATGTGCTAGATAATGGCATCTTAATTAGTGATTTCGAAATCCAGCCGCGGTATTCCTCTTCATAAATTCGGTCCCTCCATAAAGGAAACAAACACTGGATTTTATACAAAACACACACACACACACACACACACACACACACACACACACACACACACACACACACACACACACACACAAAAAAGAATTTTTATCAAATTTTACTACGCTAGTAAAATTATGGAATTAAGCGAGCCACAAATTAAGTCATAAAAGGCTGGGTATTCAGCGAGAATCGAATCTACCATTAAAGTTTTGAAAAACTAATTTACAAGTCATGCTCTATCGTGAATCTCCCCAAATTATGAAAGCATTTGATACTTTCACTTGGTAAGAAGTACAATTAAATGCCGAAGGAAAAACTGTCGGAGGATTCTGAGAGTGATCACACTATATAAGATAAATGTTGTTTCTGGATAATATGATATTTCTTAATCATTATGATGTAAATGTAAAAATACAGAAAACTTGAAACTTTGCTTTTGTGCTCGGGATAATGAAATCTAAAAAAAATATAAAATAAAAAAATAACCAATTTTCTAAATGATAATCGTCACATTTTCAGATTTTCATTTACATAAAGTCTGAATAAAACAACACATGAATTAAAATGTGCATTTATTTATACGAAACTTATACAAAAATCAACAAAAATATTTTGAAATGAGTGATTTTTTGGGATTTGCGACTTTAACATAAATCACTTTGACGTATCAGCTCCGCAAACGTAGTCTTCCGTTATGTTTGATAGAAAATTCTCATAATTTCTACAATGTTCTAGAAAGTTCTTGAAAATTCTAGTATGTTCTAAAACTTTTCTATCAGCTACTCTGCATTATTTTTACCTGAATTTTCTGGAAAATCCATATAAAAAAATGACATAAGCCAGATCACAAAACCAAAGTTTAAAAAGAAAAATAGGCCTTTTCCATTTTTTTAGACGCATACAATTAATAAATAACACATTCTGTCCATGAACAAGTAAAAAATTAGAATTTCGTTGCATTGTGTAATCTTTCAAATGAAAAGAGAATACTAGCAATGAATTCCAGGTTTTTATTTGGGCGCGAACCCCGACCACTTGCACCGGTGAAAAGTATACTACTACCTTATCCATTAAACAGAACCCTCCCTACGGAATTTCACTTCCAATTTTCGTATTCATAGCAGTTTGTTCATATCTACAAAAAACAATGTATTGTTACATTGTTTACTGGTTGAGATAGTTGCATATCTACCTCCTCCGATTCTGACTGGTGTTCGAATCTTGGTAAAAGCCAAGAATTGAAATAAACGTTCTTAAGGTCGGCTGACGGATAACTCTTTTAAATCCTAATCAAGGAAACGAACTTGAACGCTAATTGAAAAACTACCTACTGGTGTCTGAATTAAAGAGGATCATTGTAATTAATGAAATAAGAGGCGATGATAGTTCTTCTATAAGTACTGCGCCATGATTAAGAAATGTTGGTGTGCCTAGTAGTTGTGGTAGTAATCGGTTTTCGAGCTCAGTTACAAATATTTTGAACACTGATTTTCAAGGCAAGTCACCCCGTCACTTGAAAAACGGCCATTATTCTTATTTGGCCTTGTACTGTACAAAACTGACTTAGATATTTGAGATACTTCTCCTTATGAGATATTTTGCATGAGGAGTTAATGAACAAAAATGAGGGGATATAAAATCCTTCAATAGGAATTGTAGGGTGTATCTTTGACTAAAGGGTTAAAAAATCACTGCTCTTTTAAAATGGCAATAGTTACTGAAGTGAATGAAATAAGGGGATAGGGTAGTTAGATATTTCGGTGGAACTGTGTATGACTTTGATGTACATTGTAGTCTGTATCTGTAGTGAGATACCTGGAAAAAAAATCACTTTTTTGGAACAAAAATAGTTATTGTAGTGAATAAAGTAAAGTGATATGATGGTTCTATAAATCAAAAGAAGCAGGTAGTTTCAATGTATTTGTAGGTCGGAAGATAAAAACTACTAAAGATTATTCCTTTATAATTTTGAGATCTCTTGAAGTCATAATTAGAATCTTAAAGGTAATGAAAATAGATATTTCTTTTGCTTGTTTAAATGGATTCTGTTTTTATCATAGCATTTCCTTTTGGGGTCGTTGTAATTAATCCGAAATTTATTCAAACAAAAAAGTTAATGTCTTCTTCCCTTTTATTTCTGTTCTTTTTTTATTGGCAAATTGAAATTAAATCTCATTCTTTATGTAAAGCGAATTATTCTGTTTGCATAATTAAATGGTCTTATGGTCTGGAAGGACGAACTCATCAGTGATGTACTCCTATGGACCCCCGCATATGGCCAAGCAAAAGCAGGACGACCAGCTCGAACATACATACAGCAGCTATGTGAGGATACGGGATGTAACCCTGAAGACCTGCCAAAAGCGATGAATGATAGGGAGAAGTGGCGAGAGAGGGTCAGGGATATCCGTGCTAGCGGCGCAACTTGATGATGATGATGATGATGGTGGTGGTCTAGATGTGACATTCATCTCCATCTGACGGTAAGTCTACGTTGTGGAGCATTGAAGTGTGTGAAGTATCCCTTCACTGTTTTCAGTCTACTCTGACCTAAGTGGGGTAATTTCTGATCGGGTCCCATCTATGGCTCAAATAGATCTGGTTGAAACTTTTTACTATCACACTGCAATAGCAAATATAATATAACTGTAAATCATTTGTATTAAGAAAAGTTTCTTGAAGGTATAATCTTTTACAAAGGTTTATTATCATTGGTTATTTGAAATCAGATAATTGTGTGAAAATCATTTGTATAAGAAAGGAATACTTGAGATCCTATTGCTGTGAGAAAAAAACCCTCAAGAAACAACTTGACAAAAAAATGTGAATATCAATGTGATTCCCTAACACCTAGTTATAAAATAACCCTACATGGATTGACATGCCGTTAAATTCAATCGAGCAGGCAATTAATCAATTAATTTATTAAAAAAAAACTGAATAAAGAATATAAGAATGTTTGATTGTAACTATAAAAAAAACTAATCTATCTATCTATCTATCTATCTATCTATCTCTGTTTATAGAAATACATACATACACACATACATACATCTACTCATGGAGACGCACAAATTTTGGTTAAATTGAACAATACAAACGAAGTGAATGTAGTACGGGGAATTTGTGAACAGATCTATTATCGAGCAGTAAGATTTGTGTGCAGGTTTGTAAAACAACTGTCAAGAGAACTATTTATAGAAACACGGTGGAAAGTAGTTGTTGGGGAGAGAGAGTAATGTTTTTCGTGTTCATTCCCCGAACCTCAGTTTAGCAGATGGTAATGTATTTATTTTGAAAAAGAGATTATTTGGTTGAGAAGACAAAAAGAAAATTTCTTTGAATAATTTGAATGGTAAAATTTATTTAAGATACTTTCTTACATGGGGATTAAAAGCAACATTAATAAGATGGAATAAAACTAGGAATAAAACAGAAAAGAATTACTTTAAACAAGACTCAGGAAATTATATTTCGATATTCAATTATATTTAACTATTCATCTCTTACGTACACATGGATATTTGTATGTGTCTGTACATATATATATATATATATATATATATATATATATATATATATATATATATATATATATAAATATATATATATATTTAAAGATGGTTGATGTAGGTCTAAAGAAAGAGTAAGAATATATTTAAAATAAGATGGTCCACCAAAAAATACAAATCTCTTCGTGGACCATCTTATTTTATATATATATATATAAAAAGTAAAGTAAAGTTGGCGACCATAGTCGAGGGTAACCCGAAGGCTCCCTTTTCGATAGCTACTACACCAAGGTGTCGGGGAGGGCGCTACTCCGTCCCTGAATTGCTCTACTTTACCCTTGATCCGTACCTTATAATGCTGAGTGTTAAGCAAGGAGACATCAAGTACCATTTTTTGAGTCTTTGGTATGACGCGACCTGGGATTGAACTCAGGTCTCCCGGGCCATTGGCAAACACTCTAACCCCTAGGCCAATGTCCGGTATAAACTATATATATACACATATATATATCGTATATATATATATATACGATATATATCTACGATATATACGATATAAATATATATACGATATATATATATACGATATATATACGATATATATATACGATATATACGATATATATATATATATATATACGATATATATATATATACGATATATATATATATATATATATATACGATATATATATATATATATATATATATATATATATATATATATATACGATATATATATATATATATATATATACGATATATATATATATATATATATATACGATATATATATATATATATATATACGATATATATATATATATATATATACGATATATATATATATATATATATATATATACGATATATATATATATATATATATACGATATATATATATATATATATACGATATATATATATATACGATATATATATATATATATATACGATATATATATATATACGATATATATATATACGATATATATATATATATATACGATATATATATATATACGATATATATATATACGATATATATATATATACGATATATATATACGATATATATATATATATGATATATATATATATATACGATATATATATATACGATATATATATATATATACGATATATATATATACGATATATATATATATATATATATATATACGATATATATATATACGATATATATATATACGATATATATATATACGATATATATATATACGATATATATACGATATATATATATATATATACTATATATATATATATACTATATATATATATATATATATATATATATATATACGATATATATACATATATATACGATATATATATATACGATATATATATATATACGATATATATATATACGATATATATATATACGATATATATACGATATACGATATATATATATACGATATATGTATATATATATACGATATATATATATACGATATATATATATATATATATATACGATATATATATATATATATATATATACGATATATATATATACGATATATATATATATATATATATATATATATATACGATATATATATATACGATATATATATATATATATATATATATATATATATATATATATATATATATACGATATATATATATATATATATATATATATACAGCTGGGGCTGTAGAATACGCCAACTGCACTTCTGCAGATAGGTAAGACTTCCCCTCAATTAACGAGTATCCCGAGTATAACACTTAACTGTAACTGATAGTGAAGCTCAAGTGGTAGGGTTTTAGGGAATGTGGAGTACCCATTCATGGTCATTAAACCTAGGTCTACTCTGACCGGAAGTGGTAGTATTTGTTAGGATCCTATCTATTGGTCAAGTAGAATTATTGACTTATTTACCCGGGGTAAATAATTTTTAGTTATATAAAACCTTGTAGCTGTGTACAAATTATGTAGAGGAATACTTGATAGTTGTTACGAATAGTTGATAAATAGAATTACTAATGTTAAATTGTTATCCTTGAAACGATTTTAACCGTGAGCAAACAAATGATTAATATTGAATTGAATTATTTGTGTTAGATAGCAATACATGAAATCATTTAACGGTGTGCAAAGAAATGATTTATGTAAAATAGAATTATTAGAGTGAGATAGGAATACTTTAATCATTTTACGGCGTCCAAACAAATGAACTCTGACAATACTTTTAAAAATAAAGTAGCCAATAAACTATGCACTTACAGCTTATATATATATATATATATATATATATATATATATATATATATATATATATATATATATATATATATATATATATATGTATAAGATTTGTTCATAAATAATATATACTATTAAACACCGACCAACCAACCAACCAACTACATATTCACACACACACACACACACACACACACACACACACACACACACACACACACACACACACACACACACACACACGATTCTCCATTTAATTGTACTCTCTCTCTCTCTCTCTATATATATATATATATATATATATATATAAAAGCTAGAAACTGACATTTACCGATCTCTGTTGACTCCAAGTCTACTGCTATCCTAACTTAGATAAATATGCTCTATAATTGATATTGAGGACTATCTATTTACAAATATAACATATATATACGTATATATATATATATATATATATATATATATATATATATATATATATATATATATATATGTATATATATATATATATATATATATATATTCCTGCATTCGCAGATATATGTATGTGTATGTCTATATGTGTATATCTATATGTGTATGTCTATATACGTATATACAATATCACCCATCAATAAGTTCACACTCCGAATTTTAAAGACACAAACTTAACTTTTTTCTTACACTAAGATACGTGGATTTTTATTGTTTCTAGTGAATTTTTATACAATCAAACGGTTATCATTAGGTAATATTTGGTGAGGAGTCCCCTGTAGGGAAACTTCCCCCACCAAAAAAAATAAAATAAAATAGCATATGTATATAGATAAATAGTACATATATATATATATATATATATATATATATATATATATATATATATATATATATATATATATATATATAAAGAGAGAGATAGATAGATAGATAGATAGATACTAAATATGTCTGAAATGGACAAATCGTCTCACTTTGAAGATTTTGCTTAACTTAAAAATCTACATATGAAATCTTGTTCTTTTATTCATCTAGGCTCGAACACCGACCACAGAAACTCTTGCAGCACACAACTATCTAAGTCATCATCAAGTGAATTAAATACGGTTAAACAGGGCTCAGAATCAAAGGATTTTCTTTTATTTGTCATTTAAAAACGAAAGATTCTTAATGAACTTTGAAAAATAACAAAGGAAAAAAAGCTAAAAAAGATTAACAAAAAATAAATAAATAAAAACTCGAAAAAACAAAGAATTATTTAACTATGTGTGACCTTTAATTTCTTGGATTTGACGACGTAACCAAATCTGGAAAGATAAATAAAATCCACTTCATCAGAAAAAAAAGGTTGGTAGAAGCATGAAGGGTGGGTAATGTGACAACAACAGAAAGACGAAAGACGGACAGAGAAACCAGATACTTGAGCAGATGGGAAAAGAACAGAACAAGTTGCACACACGCAGTGTGGATGCGCCGCCCTTACTAGATACAAAGCAGATCTTTTCGACTAAATTTGCTCTCATGTCAACAAGTATGGCACAAGGCAAGATGTTGTTGGCGTTGACTAAATCATATATCCGCTTTTGATTATGTTGAATATATATAGTATTTTTATTAGTTAGTATTCTTGAAAAACACATCTATCTATCTTTCTTTCTATCTATCTATCTATCTATCTATCTCAAGTCAATGTATCTATCTGACTATTATCGTTCAGAAGTTGCAGACGAAACGTGAAGGCAATAAATTTTGAATTTAATATTCCTTTTCTCAGTTTTGTGAACACACACACACACACACACACACACACACACACACACACACACACACACACATATATATATATATATATATATATATATATATATATAGGGAAAGAGAGAAAGAGACAGAGAGAAGGAGAGAGAGAAATAAAAAAGTGATAAGACCAATAGAAATATTAGTTGTTATTCCTTTTATTATTGTTCTATACTAGTTTCGACATTAGGTTATCCTCAGAAGAGTTTTTGCGAAGAAAAATTTTTTTTAGAAAGTTTTGAAAATAGTCTTTTTTTAAAAAAGACTTGATATGCCACAACAGAAACGTCTGAAAAAAAAACTGGTGGACGTAACATATCCATTTCTTAAAATAAAGTTATTTTTAGTATCCAAGTGTCTTCAACTGACCATTATATGATTTCATTTGGATATATTCATAAAAACAACTGAGATGATTTACTAAAAACATTCACTTTATTCCTTTCATTCTTTAAAAGCAAAATTTCGTGCGCACGCACATAGATAAATCTATGTACACTTGCATACAGTCATATTGGTCAAAGCATACAGGTGTATAAATACATACACATGTGTCTGCAAGATCTCTTTCGATATATTTTAATTTAAATTCGTGTTGGGCCAGTGTGTGTAAAATAGTGGACATGTCAGGTACAGGGCCACCATAATGAAGTATCTAGTTTTAATGAAATTCAGTAGCATTTGCTGATGAGATTGATCAACAAATAATTTCTTTATAACTGTTTCACAAGAAGGAGGTTATGGTTTAAATATAACGAGGACTTAACCAACACGATTTACACCTTCTTATTAGTAAGGTTTGGTTTCTTTGGTTTAATGGCATATCAACCTTTGTAGGTTATTTAATGCAAAAGCTATTCTCCTAGAAGAACAGTCGTAGTACTATTTAACCCATAGCTAGGAGGATAAGGGGGTTCATAC
>CAUZXS010002425.1:2500-25000 GCA_963585895.1 Sepioteuthis lessoniana | reverse complement strand
TAGTGTCTCTGACCCTGGGTTTTATGCATTTTGCATTCGTTAAAAAGAGTGAAGATTGACGAATACAAAATGCATGAAACCCAGGGTTACGGACACTACCATGTTATAAACACATATATGAAATTTTGAGAATTGGGAAAGGACAGCTACGAATCGCGCGACCTGAGCAGACTCGTTTATGATGGCAGAATATTGTTTGAGGCAATGCGACTCGAGCACTTCATCCAGAGACGGGTTTTAATTAAGTGGCAAAGGTCGGACATCCTGGATACATATCTAACATTCAAGCTTGACCATAAATGTAGTGTGTATGTGGCAGGAATTGCTTGTCTCTTAGGTCATATTCGGTCCCATGATGACTGACAACCACCTGAAAAACGTCTGTGCACGAGTGAAAGCCGGGGATCTCACATGTCTTTTGTCCATAGGACCTGTAAAAGTAAAACTGGACTTCAGAGCCACTTGCATGCTCACAAACTTTCTAGAGATGTCCTTATTCTGTGAAGAAGAGGCTATCACCATATATATATATATATATATTGTAACAATGTTGGTTGTCACTAATTCACTTTGTGGGTTTGTGGCGAATATTTTGTGAGTTTGTGGCAATATAATCTGAGATAGAGCTATTATTAAATAATAATAAATACATTTATATTAGAATTATATATTTAATGCCATGGAAGTTTGCCTGTGACCTTAGGTTTCATGAAGTTTTACAAGTAACAATCATCAGGCAGATAACGAAAGAAAATGAAGAAATAGATAAAATCGAAAAATACAGTCAAAAACCATTGGAATTGTGTATAAATCTTTATGTGTGCTTGTGTGTGTGTGTGTTTGTGGGGGTTATAGTTGCGTATTATTGTGTGTGGATGTGTAAGTGGTCTTTCGTGTATGTGTGTGTGAAGATACATACGCAGCGCGATAAACTTGAGGTTGTTTACCGGAGAGGAGAACGCAGTTATAGCAAACTTTGCAACAGTAGAACCGAGAAAAAATATCTATTTCTTTATGTGGAGGTGATTATAACTAAGGAATAAAACATCATTGCATTTCGATGAAGATAAAATGAAGTTATGATTTGTAAGTGTAAATACGCGAGTGTAGTATGGTAGGCCAGTATCACTGTAATTATCATGGTGGAGGGATATGTTGTATTGTAATATATTACAATACAACATATGCCTGATGATTGCTGTTTGTAAAACTTCATGAAACCTAAGGTTGCAGACAAACTTCCATGGTATTAAATATATAAATCTAATATTTATTTATTTATTTATTTATTTATTATTATTATTATTATTATTATTATTATTATTATATAATAGCTCGGTCTCAGATATTGAGCACACTGCAAATTGTATGACACTTGGTTCGCCACAAAACCACAAAGTGAATTAGTCACAACCAATACTGTTACAATATATATGTATATATAAATTACAGTATATTTATATGTTAGCAGTCAGTATGTATTATATATCATATTTATAAAAGAGACGATGAATAAATAGAAATGTATATATATATATATATATATTTCTATTTCTGTATATATATATATATATATATAATTTTATTAAATTTCTGGTACAGGAAAATTTATATAAACTGATTAGAAAAGATATTGGTAATGAAAGAAGGGGAACTCAAATGAAATAATAAAATAAACGAGGGCCCTTTCGTCCGGCGCTTTTCAAGTTTTATACACCGGAAATTAGGTAAAAACAGGGGTATGAATTATATAGACTAGTTGCCTCACCAAAGCTGAAGAACCTAGTCTGCCCATAGCTGGAGGGAGAATAATTGGATTCATGCCTTTCCCAAGGGTATTAGTGCTATGTGTAATGTAATCAGTCTCGTCCAGGATTTGAACTCGAGTCGCCGTGTCCATTTCCTACGACGATAACCATTACACCACGGGCATATAGGTTGATATGACATTAAACAAAGAAACAAAACGACGCAGCTCACACAAATACATAAACACACACACACACATATATATATATATTGGACCGCGAAATCATAATAAGTGAGTTCGAACCAAGTCGTGCTATCACGTTCACTTTCAGATAAAAAAACAGAGAAGATATTATCTCAACGTTTTCTGTCCACAATAATAGGTTAAATTGTACTGCTACGGACTTTCTGCGAGGATGCCTCTGGCATTTGTTAACCCACCAAGTTTGATATGCCATTAAACCAAAGAAATTAACCAATCTAACATACGTCTTCCTTTTACTAATTGGATACGAGAAACAGTAATCCGTGATTGTGTTTAGGTCAGTTCCCTTTTTTTTACCAATTAGCTGTTGCCACACACACATCCATGCACACACAATAATAATAATAATAATATATATATATATATATGTGTGTGTGTGTGTGTAGAGTGGATGTGCTTGTATGTATATTATGAATACATTCATACAACTAACATAAGCAAAGGAAGGAGGAACCTCGGTACGAAAAATACTTACAAAACTAAAAAAAAAAAAAAAACAAGAAAAAAAACAAACAAAAAAGAAATGGAAGAAGAAAACAGGCAAATTGTTAAGTAAAAAAAGAAAAAAAAAAGAAAAAAAAAAAAAAAACAGAGTGAAAAGTTCTAGAAAATTCAGAAAGTCACGAAAAGGATAACAGAAATAAAACTGTTAAAAAATAAAATAAAAAAAGCAGGAAATAAATAAATAAATAAAATAAAAAGGAAAAAAAAAAAAGAAAAAATTGATAAAAGAATAAACAAAAAACAAACAAAAAACCCCTTCAAACTGATCGAAGTCCCATCACATTCAGCGTCCATAATCCGGTGAGAGTTTTTCGTAGGGACACAGAAGAACAAGATAATACACGTTCGTCTTTTTCGTTTGACATCGCGCTTATTATGTCATGTCATGATAGTTGGACTCAATTCTTTTTCTCTCTACTTCGCTGTTTAGCAAGACTATTTTCCTTTCCTTATCTTCCTAATCCTGTTTATAGCTTTTCATCCGTTAAAAATTGCACATCATAATAAATCCTTGTAAAATCACAGCAAACACCAGCAAAAACCAAAAATAAAAAAAAGATGCCATTTTTACCAAGGCACGAAAAGCTACAATCACCTTCCCACATCTTCCTAACGTTTAAAGTCGTTCTTAGGCCTCACAATGCTGTTCAATAAAACCTGCTATTTCACAGTTTGGCGTTTGAGTATATCCGCACAAATTATCCGCTGTTTTGATATCTGAGGTTTCAAGTATCTGCGGCCAACTTCTGAAATAAACAAAACTGATGACAAAAAAAAAAGTGAACATACGTGGTACATTCAATAAGTTTCCAGCCTTGTTTTTGTACAGGCATTTAAAATTGTCGTAGACTCTTGGAAATTCCCTATGTTATTGCTATACATCTTATGAGATGACTGACCAATTTTTATGATTTCAGGTTCAAGTCAACAGCTACAGCAGCAATTGGAATACACCCTACTAAAGCCTGATTGTCACAGCTGATGAATTTCAAAAATGCAATCTGGACATGAAGACACTTTAGAAGAACGATATGCAATAAAATTCTGTTTTAAACTTGGAAAAAATGCCACAGAAACGTATGGAATGCTTCAGACTGCTTTTCGAGCATCTTGCATGAATCGAGCATCAGTTTTTGAGTGGCATAAGAGATTCAAGGAAGGCAGGGAGTCTGTAAGGGATGATGAGAGGTGTGGGTGGAATCAGGAAGTCAATACACCAGAGTTGATTGGCCAAAGGGTTAGGGTTACTATATTGAGGTTTTAAGGGAGTTCAGGAAGAGATTGCGTTGGAAGGGGCCAGCACTCTTCAAATCGGGTCAGTGGCATTTCCACCAGGACAATGCACCAGTCCACAACTCCGTCCTTATTACAGACTATTTGACCAAGATGGGCATCGAGACTGTTCCTCAGCCTCCCTACAGTCCAGACCTTGCTCCCTGTGACTTTTAGTTATTTCCTAAGCTCAGAGGCTGTCGTTATGAGACAATTGAGGAGATGAAAGATGCTGTGACGAAGGTCATTGACACGCTCACACTAGAGGACTTCCATGGTGCCTTCCAGAAGTTGTTGGAACGGTACAACAAGTGCATTGCAGCCGGAGGAGATTACTTCGAAGGGGACTAGAGTTTCATGTGAGTACTATCAATAAAAGTGCCCTTTTCGAAAAAAAGTCTGGAAACTTATTTAATGATCCTCGTAATACTCTTAAAAAAATTTCCTCTGTTATTTTTAATTTATGGAAAATAGACTAAGAATTGATTTGTATCAAAATTTATTTTATTTGATAGACAAACTTTCCGCCAGGTGTGACAATACTTACTTTTATATGACCTCGAGCAACAGCTAAGGAAAAAGCTTTAAAAATTACTACAATGCTCACGAAGCGTGAGAAAAACGATGTCAAAGATTCGGGTATTTTAAAGAAAAGCCATAAATGAGTCTTAAAGATAGAAATGTTCGATTTAATCAGGAAAGAAAATCTTATGGAAAAAAAAAGACCTACGCTCAGACGGAATTTTCTGTTGTCTAAAATTACCATGGTAAGATTCAGTATCAATGTTTAAAGTGTCAATGTATCAATTAAATTCACAATTAATTTAAATGTAACGAAGTTAACTGGTTTAATATAACAAGGTTAAGTTGTTTTTCAGAATATCGTTGTTATAATTTTGTTCACTACTTTCTGGATTGGGTTAACGTGAAAAATCAGATTTTTATCAGATGGGGCTGCAGAATACGCCGACTGCTTCTCTGCCAAGGGGTAAGACCCCTGCAACGAGTGTCCAGGATATGGCACTGAATAATCTGATGGGGAAGTTCTAGTAATGCTGGAGCTTTGGGGAATGCAGAGTACCCCTTTATTGCCATCGCTCCCAGGTCCACACTGGCTTGGAGTGGTAGCACCTGATAAGGGTCCTATCTAAGGGTTAAATAGAACTAAACCGTGCTTTCTTGACTTTATTGTTTTTTTGCATTTAAACTGCGTATTTATGCTAAACCGAATTGTTTAAAAAAAATCTGTTTTGACATTTAAACTGCGTACTTATGCTAAACTGAATTGCTCGAAATAGAAGTTTTGACCTCTAAACTGTGAACTTATGTTAAACTGAATTATCTGAAATAAAACTGCTTTCACATTTAACTGTGTATTGCCCAGTCTGCTGGGACTGTGGAAAACACCGACTGCACTTCTGCAAAGGGGTAAGACCCCCCCCAATGAGAGTCCAGGATATGACTCTAAACAATCTTATAGTTAGGTTCCAGTAATGCTGGAGCTTTGGGGAATGCGGAGTACTCCTTTATTGCCATCGCTCCCAGGTCCACACTGGCCCGGAGTAGTAGCACCTGATAGGGCCCTATCTAAAGGAGAAATAGAACTAAACTGCATACTTATCATATTTACCAACCCCTCCGCTCGGGCAGGATATGACACAAGGTCAATTTTTAAGCGGCGTTTAACAGGTTTTGAATTCAGAGTTTTCCTTCTCCCAGACTAGTTGCCTTACCAAGGCTGAAGAACCTAGTCTGCCCTACTATTTACCCATAGCTGGAGGGAGAATAATTGGATTCATACCTTTCCCATGGGTATTAGTGCTATGTGAAATGCAATCAGTCTCGTCCAGGATTTGAACTCGTGTCGCCGTGTCCATTTCCTACAACGTTAACCATTACACCACGGGCACCTCCAATAAACTGCATACTTATGCTAAACTGAATTGTTTGAATTGGAACTGTTTGACTAAACTGAATATATTGAAATAGAAATGTTTTTGACAATTAAACTGAACTTGCATTTAAACTGCGTACTTATGCTAAACTGAATTGCTTGAAATGGATCTGTTTTTACATTGAAACTGTACTGACACTAAACTGAATTGTTATATATAGAACTGTTTTGACATTTAACTGTGTGTAAACAAAATATGTACTTACACTAAACTGAATTAGAACTGTTTGACTAAACTGAATAGCTTGAAATAGAAATGTTTTTGACAATTAAACTGTGTACTCATGCTAAAGTGAATTGTTTTAAATAGAACTGATTATTTGCATAAAAATGGATTCGGCATTAAATAACATACAAAGGTTGATATGCCATAAAACCCAACCAACCAACAATCAGATTTTTATAATTTTTCCAGAAAAAAAAGTTGATTGTTGAGAAGAAGCGGTTGTGACCCCTTATAGAGAGAAGTCAGCTTGTGCTGATGATTTTTGCAAACTGGCGAGAGGTGACAGCTAGACATGGTTTGTCAATATTAGAAATATTATTTTCGGTTATTGAGTGTGACACAGATGAAGAATAGGATTCTTTTGAGCAAAAGAATGACCTTTGAACTTGACTTGAACTACAGCAGATTAGGAATGTGTTTCAAATAGATTTGGATTATGAAGAGTTGTATATATAATGCCTAAGTTTTGACGTCACAATTTCGTTGGTGTTTGGACTGCGAAGTGGACAAAACAACTCGTATATAGAAAGACACAGAGCACACACGGCCGAGATATAACTCTGTATCAGCATATAAATATCCACCAGCCAATTCACATACTTAAGCACTCAATGACCCAAGCATTTCACTATGTTGCTAAGGTTAACTTAAAACCGACTCATATCTAACCAGTGCAGACGCTGTATTCCATTTTGTATAAGTTTAGATGGTATATGATAGCTGATTGTATTTCAATGAATATTATATTTTTAGATTGATAAATTCAATCAATAGGCATTATTATTCTTCCGGAGAAGGGAATGACTTATTCTGTTCGGAACATTCTTCACTAGAGGAGATTACTATAGCTTATCGGTTGAAGAAACCTCCATTACTTTAGCCAATAAAAATCACAACGTTTAAAGAGATATCAAGTTAGACTATCCACGTCCGAAGCTGTGCCATCCTGATTCAGATTATAAACGCCCTAACATTTCGACAACTGTGTAGTGAGTGAGATTTCATAACAGGGTTCGAACTGAGCCGTGCATCAACGAGAAATACGATATGTTTAGAGAGAGAGAGAGAGAGAGTTATGTTATATTGGCAGGGACAAGTATACGTGACCCGGCAGTTAGGTAAAGTTTATATAAACAGGTAAACACTTTATAATTAGTTGCAATGTTTTAAGAATTGAGTTAGAAAAAAAAAAATTACACGAGTAATTGCAATATCAATATTTTAAGAGCCAATTTATGAATAAAATTCACAACCGTTTTAAACAGGTAAACACTTCATACTTAGTTGCAATACCAGTGAAACTCTTAAAACAGAAATATAGCAAGTAAGCATGAAGTATATATATATAAAGATTATGAATTTTTACTTATTATCTCAAAGAGACCTGTTTAATCTATAGTCAGTACTCTGTAAACTACTACCACCACTCCGAGTCCAAGTGGATCAATGCTAACAAAGGTGACAGTTCATTCCCTAGTTTCCCAGAACAAAAGCCTCAACACCGCATGCAATATCGGATGGAAAAGATTAATCGTAAAATATTTTTTCTATCATCTAAAAATGTCATTTTGTGTCTCTATACAACATTACCCAGCAAAATAAAAAGAAAATAAAACCTTTCTCGCCCGTTTTGGCTTTCAACTCCGGCTGGGCCGCCTTCGGGTGGACCAGTGGTGATCCACCTGAAGATGGCCCAGCGCTCATTGACAAGCAAAGCGTAGCACTAGACCTTGGGGTCTAGTTCCAACTATAAGCAGGCATACGTACCGGACTCACATTACACTTTGTGAGTCTAAGTCCAGCGGGGTCACCTGACTCACACTGTACCCAATGAGCCTATGACCAGCATAGTCCAACAAGGTACGAGCCAAGGCTCATGTCCTACCTTCCCCTCTCCTAAACCCCTATTTTAAAAATACCTTGTGTCAAATCCTTTCTGGTGGGATGCACGGATGAATATCATTAACCAAGTAAAAAACGGCACATTGTTGTAATGTTCTGTTAGAGCACCACACATAAAATGCTCTTACGTTGTAAAACTAATCGTATTTAGTAAGTTTATACGTACTATTTGGACTTCACGGATCCTAACCCATGTTCCGGTAACTGAGAAGGAATCCCCATGATGTAGTGGCTAACGTGCCAGACTGTGATATCGTCGTAAGCGAGTTCGAGCTCCAGTTGCGCTGTTATGTCCCCTGTCGAACCAATACTTCTGGATAATATATAAAGCCTCCTTTTTCTCTTCAGCTATGGGTTAAATTGTAACACTACTTTTCTTCTATAAGGTGACATTCGGCATTAAATAACCCATGAAGGTTGATATGTCATTAAACAAGGGGCGGAGACCCAGTCACGTAGCTGATCCGGTAAAGAAGCTAGAACATAGAACCAGGTATCCTGTAGGCACACAGAAACGTGATTATGAATATCACCGGGAGATTAATTTCTATTCCCCCTTCCTATACTCACAGTTCCACGTAGTCATAGAAGTAAAGACTTCTTGAGTTGTGATAAAAAGGAAGAAAAATTAGGAAAATGAAAGAAAATGCTAGTCAAAATGATTAATACCCAAAATGGATGCTTTGAGGATATCTTATACAAGTTATTTCTTTCAATAAAATTCATACTTGTCTCTTCCCTACAACTAGTATATATTTATCCAAACCCTCATTCGTGGGCACGAGTGGCACAGGTTCAATATTTAAGCAGACTACTGCTGGTTTAAATTCAGAGTTTTCCTTCTCATGGACTGGTTGCCTTACCAAGGTTAAAGGACCTAATATGCTCTACTATTTACCCATAGTTGTGAAGAGTAGAGATTCATGTGTTTGTCAAGGGAATTAGCACAAAAGGAAAAGCAATCAAGTCTCTCGGACTAGGGATTTTATACACTAAATCCACTACATGGACGCTAACAAAACGGCTGGAGAAGAAACTGGATGGCAATTACACAAGGATGCTGCGTGCAATCCTGAACAAGTCCTGGCAGCAACACCCCACAAGACACCAACTGTACGGCCACCTGCCCCCTATCACGAAAACTATTCAAGTTAGACGAACTAGACATGCAGGACACTGCTAGAGAAGCAGAGATGAACTCATAAGAGATGTACTCTTATGGATCCCCACACATGGCCGCGCAAAAGCAGGACGACCAGCTCGAACGTACATTCAGCAGCTATGTGAGGATACAGGTTGTTGTCCTGAAGACCTACCTAGGGGGATGAACGATAGGGAGGAGTGGCGAGAGAGGGTCAGGGATATCCGTGCTGCCAGCACGATATGATGATGATGACTGCTGGTTTAAATTCAGAGTTTTCCTTCTCATGGACTGGTTGCCTTACCAAGGTTAAAAGACCTAATATGCTCTACTATTTACTCATAGTTGTGAAGAGTAGAGATTCATGTGTTTGTTAAGGGAATTAGCACAAAAGGAAAAGCAATCAAGTCTCTCTGACTCGGGATTGTATAAACTAAATCATCGTCTCACAGGCGGTTTTAGCATACAGAAAAAACAAAAATTTCTATATCTTAAAAATATAGCGCCTAACATCAGAGCATTCAAAATAAGTCTTAATGAAGCAACGCAATAGACCTTGGGGTTTAGTTCCAGCTATGAACAAGCATACGTACCGGACTCACATTACACTTTGTGAGTCTAAGTCCAGCGGGGTCACCTGGCTCATACTGTACCCAATGAGCCTATAGCCAGCATAGTCCAGCAAGGTACGAGCCAAAACTCGTGCTCGACCTTCCCCTCTCCTAAACCCCTACTTTAAAAAGACCTCGTATCAAATCCTGCTCGGTGGGAGGGACGGATAAATATCATAAACCTCGTGGTGTAATGGTTAAAGCGATGAACTGCGGAATCGTAGTACGCGAGTTCGTACTCCTGTCGCGCTATTACGTTCACTTTCGGGCAAATACCCTTGGGAAAGGTATGAACCCCCTTATTCTCCCTCCAGCTATGGGTAAATAGTAGGACGGACTAGGTTCTTCAGCCTTGGTGAGGCAACTAGTCTAGGAGAAGGAAAACTCTGAATTCAAAACCTGTTAAACTCCGCTTAAAAATTGACCTTGTGTCATATCCTGCCCGAGCGGAGGGGTTGGTAAATAGTACCTAGCAAAAAACAGCACATTATTGCAATGTTCTATTAGAGCACTACACTTAAATTGCTCTTACGATGTAAAACTAATCGTATTTAGTAGCATTATACGTACTTTTTGGATTTCTTTGATCCTATCGTATCTGAGGGAGAGTACCAATAAAGTCCTTAAACGATGTGTGCATAAATAAGTGCATTAGTTCCTGAATATAATATTTGGTCATATGGGGCACAGGAAAGGTTTCCTGAGTAGTGGTGCATTGTTGGTTAATTCTGAGGTTTGTATTTGCCTCCTTTTTCTTATCCCCACCATTCACTTGTTATCATTTGTTCGTTTGGCGAAGCTGTAAGGACGGAAAAAGAAAAGGACAGGGCACCTTTTAAATCCATTCTTATTTTAGGGGTCTATGACTACATATGTACCATAGCCATGATATGGCTATGTGTGAAACGTACATCGAATGTCCATAAAGATAGAACACAGGAATCTCGAAACACGAAAAACACTTACGAATTCCTAGTTCAGGTAAGAAACTTTTTATTACCTTTGAGTTTAAAGATTTTTCGACATAAGGAGAGAGAGGCACAATCTTTCTATCCTGGCTTTTTCATCTGCCCCCCCCTGTCCCAAAACGTGTGGCATCCGCGACAAAAGCCACTGGCCTGGCTTCGGCGAGCAAGTGAAAGCCAAACGTCTTCTTCCAAGGCAGGTCACAACTCTACTAAATGACTTTTTTAAAAATCTCCCAAAATCCTCCGCGCGCTTCCGGTGCGTGACGTCATTCGCACTGTGTAACCCCGTTTCCCATGTCGGGCTATTGTGACATCTCTGAGTGACACGTCCGCTTTGCACGCGCGCGTGAACACTTGTGTTAATGTTGCACCTAACTAACCCATGTGCTGAGCCGAAAGGTTCTCAGCCTAACTAAACCCAAAGGCATGAAACGAAATCCCTCGGCCATTATATTATACTTTGAGGTGGAAATGTTTCCTAAACCAACAGAAATAATCACCCACCCAGATCAAGGCGCTTAAAGAATACCATGGTATCCTTTAGGCAAATTGTAAGTTTAAGGATCCCCCATGAGTCTTTGTGTTCAGTGGGTATGTTCAGCCGAAGATATTACTAGCAGGAGACACAACGAGCTACTAAGCCCTCGGGCATTAGCGAGTACGTGCGTTCCCACTGGCAACCGAGAGAAAAGAGTGCGTCTTTCTCAGTCGAGGTGGTAAAGACATCCAAGAATGAGTTTCTCTTTGGCACCAGGATGCCAATCTTTTCAGGCATGCGCAAATTGCGCTTCTTGTTAGAGGCCTCTTGGGAAACTTTTGCATTTATTTTACAGATGTTTATTTGTTTTTTATGTTATTGTCTTTCTATCTCTAATTCAATCGACAGTCATTTTTACTCTGTGCGATATGAAACTTCGACAAAGAGTAATAAATAGTGAAAAGATATAAAGGGTTATGTTTAATTAGGATTTAGTTTCTTCGGGTAAATTTCGTATAGAATATCTACAATTTTGTTATGAAATAACGGAAGTTTTAGATGCTATAAAAGTCGAAGGATAGTAATAGAGTGTGAGTCAGAAGGCTAGCTTGAAGAAGGGCGTATATATTCCAAACTCTCTCTCTCTCTCTATATATATATATATATATATATCCGTGTCTCTTCAAGTATATATGAAGTGCTGACGATGTTGGAAGGGGTGTCCTCGTGGTGTAATTGTTAAAGCGATGGACTGCAGAATCGTAGTAAGCGAGTTCGTACCCCAGTCGCGCTATTGCGTTCACTTTCGGGCAAATGCCCTTGGGAAAGGTATGAACCCCCTTATCCTCCCAGCTATGGGTTAAATAGTACCACTAATGTTCTTCTAGGATAATGGCTTTGGCATTAGATAACCTATAAAGGTTGATATGCCATTAAACAAAGAAACCAAACCAAATCTTGATATGTTACCATCATTTTCGGGCAAATGCTCTTAGGAAAGGTATGAATCCCCTTATCCTCCCAGCTATGGGTTAAATAGTACCACTACTGTTCTTCTATGAGAATGACTTTGGCATTAAAAAACCTACGAGGGTTGATATGCCATTAAACAAAGAAACCAAACCAAACCAATTATGTTGGATAGATGCAGGCTGAGACGTGATCAATCTTGGCTGGGTCACTTTAGCGAGGGGGTATGATGTCGAAAAGACGCAAAACTTAAGAACGTCACCAACGATACATCCAACCGTAGATGTATTTTCTAAATCAAAATGTGTCCCTTTATATCTCTCTATTTCTCTATCTCTTCCTATAAATGTACCCGTGTCACTTCATATCCTATCTCTGTATCCAAAGAACGTATGGATCAAAAGACTCCACTTAAATTGACTAAAATAAGTCCCTAGTTCAAACATTTTGTGAGCTAATGAGAAAAACGGTAATATAATTTTGATCGAAGCGATGGGATAAAAACAATAAAGATTAAGATAATAGTTCAAATGAAAAACAATCAGTGAGTCTAAAAAATAACTTGATCGAAAGTCGGCGATAAAAATAACAATGATGAAGTCTTCATATTTCGCAGAATAGTTTATTTTGAAGCCACGGACAGAAATATCCCCTGTAGTTCTAAGGAAAAATTTATCATTTACCCCCTCTTTTTTTAGCCTGTAATTTTCAATCCTTTGGTGAAAATTAAAGGAAAGAATTTATACATCAAATTCGCCATTTTTAGAAAAGACAACTTTCTCGTTCAACTCGATTTTAAGTCCGTTCACTATTTAAAAATCTTCCTATCATTCCTTTCATTTAAAGGCATTGATTATTTCATCCTTTCTTACAATCATATTGATATTATCAACGTCAATAATTATAATGGCATCGATAAACCAAAAATCGACTATTGGTTGGTTTGTTGGTTTTATGCTATGTCAAACCTTATGGGTTATTTTATACCAAAGACAGTTTATCAATTATCATATACAATTATAAAAGGTTCCAAAACATATATAAACAGGGGGGATCGTCGCGGCGCAATGGTTAACATGATAGACTACGATATCGTAGTAGAATCTAAACAGTGAAAACTTCCTACTTAATTGCAATATTAATATATTGTCTACATATATATATATATATATATATATATATATATATATATTGTCATCCACAGACAGACTGTTTCGTTGTATCACAATTCTTCAATGTGGCTAGACGCATACGACGCTTGAAGCTGGGATGGAAATCAGCCTAACTTTACGTTAGACTTAGTATCAGACCGCTCGGCCAACAAGCGTACCACGTCGGCTAGGGAGTTATAAGGTATTATGTAGCAACAGCAGCAGCAGTGTTTGTTTAGATTTTATACTTTACCGGATACCAGAGTGCTCAATTCGTTCGAAGAGCTTTGCATTATGCGAGCGGCAGCCGAAAATTACTTCGCCAGAGTGCTCACACCTAATGGGGGAGCGTATATATAAACATATATATAGAGAGAGACATGGAAAACAACTGATTTTCAAATTAAAAATGAAGTTTGTTTCTGTGTAAAGGTAAGTTCGATAAGCTGTAATTTTTCTATTGGTATTTTTGCGTTTATGGATCCATCGGCTCCTTCGTTAGTGACAAGTCCTTTTTGGAATTTCTTTGAGATTTTTCAGACGATAATATTTGAATTTCCGCGTAAAAAAAATTGAAGAATCAAAATAAGAAACCAATTTTTTTGGCCACACAAGCCAAAGAAAAAGACCAGTCAGAGTAACATACAAAACAAAACCAACAACATTAAACCTAAAATAATCAATCTATCAATATATAAACTAGACAAAAATTAGATTGAATTATTAAAACTAAGTATAACATTTTCCGCTACCCTAAAAAGCAATCAAGGAGGGTTAAAAAGATAGCTCAAAGAACTTGAACGAAAATTAAGATTGATTGAGAAATTACATAAAAAAGAAAATGCTGACGGCTCCCTCGTAAAAAAACCTAATCCAAATTCTTCCTAGACAAAGATAATACCGGTGAATTAAATACATTCTTTGAAAAACTTATGAACATAACTTAAAAGAAAAACTTGTAACTTCTCACCCAGACAAAGACAAGCCTTAAAACATACGGGAAAACGACAATATGATTATAAAATAAGCAGATATAGGAAACACAGTTGTCATTTTAAATAAAACATATCGTAGAAAATAAATCCAGGAAAAACTAAGGGATGAGACCAAATAATAAAATAATTAATACAAATATAGATAATGTTATTATATCAAAAGTTACAAAATTCTGCAGAACACACAAAGAAGCATTGACTAACAAAGAAAAGGACTGCTTAACTATATTTAAAAAAAAACTAGCAATTTTTACGTATTATCAAAAATTCATTAGTCCGAGGAAATAAAAATAGCTGTAAAAACACAAAAATCTGAATAAATGGAATTTCCAAACCCCAGAGAACTCAAATTTAGGCCTATAGTAGAAGCTCTATCATACTTGTTCAACTCAGGGAGTCTCAAAATATAAAAATAAAAGATGTGGAATATGTAATATAATCATAGAAGAAAAATTCTATATATTTAAAAACACAAAAACAACATAATAAATAGAAATTTAAGCTGTAATAAAAAAATGAAGTCTACAAAATCCAATGCATTAACTGAAACGAGATATACATAGGCAGCACTCAAGCATTAAACAATAGAATCTCTTTACATAAAAGCTACATTAAATTACAAGAAAATAGAAAACTTGATGTATCAAAACACTTTTATGAATATAGTAAGAAAAACTTTAAAATAATGCCAATATAACAGACCGTTGACGACCCATTACTCTAAATAAAAGAAAACTTCATAGATAGATTTAAGCTAACACTAAACAGGGCGCTACTACACACTCACACACGTGCAAACATACACGCACAGAGACTAGCTTGAAAATTGATATGACTCAATGCTCTGGAAAAACATGCATCTGTATACGTAAAAGAATACGTATAAATACAGAGAGAGAGAGAGAGAAAGAGAGAGAAACGAAGAAAAAGAACACCATTGAAATTATATATGTACATTAGTGTACGCGCTCACACACTAGATATTTATATCTAACAAAAACTAATCACACAAACCAGGTGCTTTTCAGGGACAATCAACTCTAATGGGACATATACAGACACAATATCTGGAATTAAACAAAATCCAACGACATATCAAAACAATCTTAATTAAAAAAAATCATAGTTTGAAACTTAATTATTCAAAATCTCCTGAACAAGACGTAAATTCCGAAAAACGTGTATATGAAATAAAAAAAGAAATAATAACAAACTAAATACCTATAATGAAATCATTTGCGTCCTGACTACAACGACTCTGTCGAGACGTTTAACATTCTGCCTATCGAACTCTCGATCCAAGTCGAAACACCAAAAAACACACTCGCTCCCTCCACTTTAAATACCGAAAAACCGTAACTGAGAGACACAAAATAATTACACCGAAAAAAAACAAAACAAAAAAAACCAAAAAAACACAAACTCAGACACACACATATATATGTATATATTTATACACAAAGGTATATATATTTACACACACACACACACACACACACACACACACACACACACACACATTTATATATATTTTATACTTACTCACACATATAAAAAATACACACGCACGCACAGCATATATATATATATATATATACCCATATTCTCATATAGATATATACACATATACATTTATATAGACTTCTTTATATATACATAAACACACACACACACATATATATATATATATATACGCGTACTCATACACGCATATATACACTTACACGCACATATATATATACAGACTTACACACACACACACACACATATATACACAAACAGATTTCTATGTACGGATCAGTAAAGTAAAAAAATCTCGAAACAATGACTTTTATAGTTTTATCTAATAGCAATCTTTGCCCAACCAAGTTCATTGATTCGAACCCTTATTTGTTTTTGATTTGTTTTACTTTTATTTCACAATTTCTACTTTCACTTTTGCATTTTGTACTTATACTCTTCGGATTGATGTGAAACAGAATCCCTTGTTTCTTTCTCATTTTCTACAAGTCAATAACAGGAACAAGAAACCCGACCTTAAGCCTTTTTTTAATGCAACAATAAAGACAAACTTGTATCTAAATGAACATTACTGGTTATGAAAACGTTTATTTTTGGGGGAGGGGAAAATTTTTGCAAGATTGTGCGAGTATTTTCCCAAGACGTTAAAAAAAAAAAAACATGCACTCAGTAAACTATTTACGGTAGATATGTGTGAAATGATTATTATACATAGACATGAGTCAGTGATTATCGTTTTCGTTGTTTCAATTGATTGGCGTTTGCGAGATATATATACATATATCTCAGACAATTTATAATCTATCAATCTCAGTCTGTTTCCTATCTATCAACCTATCTCATTTTCAATATGAATCAGTTCATGTCTATCTGGGATTACTTATACACACATTTGTTTATTTAACGAGGTATTTAATGAGATTTATTTAATTTAGAACTAGACTCTCTCTCTCTCTCTCTCTATATATATATATATATATATATAAATTAAATCGCGAGTCGGAATTTTCCTACAAAAGTTTAGCCTCACCGGCTCATCAGGGAATTTCGTACCGACTAACGACATTAGGAGAAAACTCCATTTTTATTAACCAAAACTTACTCAGCTGAAAATTTGCATTACGAAAAAACGAAACAAAAAAAACCCCACTTCTGGTATAAATACGTAGAAACCTAGCTCTAATTATAGAGTAGCCACCCCCTTTAGTGTATATAACTGTTTAAAACCTCTGACCTTTGGTTTAACATATCCCTACCTTTGTAAGAAGCTATAGCTAACTTCTCCTCATTGCAAAGCATGCAATCTTTGTCGCCAGCTCTATACTTACGCCATTTTTTATAACTTCCCATTTCAATATGGGATCTATTCCTTTTTTGTCTTTAATCTCCCACCTATAACTAGCTCACGTGGTACTACGCCTATATTTTTCGGGGGAGAAACTCGTTCTATGGTTATAGTACCTAATTTTAAAATCCCCTTGCGTTGACCCAAAATATACCTTTTTATTTTTTATCACTACACGGATCACTATACACTTCCACTTTATACACCACACATTCCTGTTTACATTTGCCTTTGAGTGGACAAGTAACCTTATCCCTACAATTACATTTACCAATCTCCTTATTTTTTTTTTGTTAAACTTAGTTATATTACTCTTGTTTATTATGCTATTGATGTTAGACATACAACTATAGCTTAGATTTATACTATTTTTTATTGAATATCTTATCTAGCGGGTTCGTATTATATATATATATATTTTTTTATAAATTGGTCATCTCACTGATATATAAGATCTAAAACGAAAATAAAATCAACAAATTATTACACAAAAGGTTGAAATACATCAACAATTCAGGTCATATATTACAAGAAAAAATCAATTTTGATATAAAAAACACAATCAACTCACTACTTTTAGTTTTACGAAGTTATTTTTAAGCATCTATTTCCTTGAAACAAATTGAGACTTTTTCCTAACAAAAATATTTCCAATTCGTTTCCTCACAGGTTTTAATTTGCATACTGTACCACGATTTCTCTCTTGAAAGATCTCGATCTCAGAGCCCATCTTTAAGTTAGGAAAATAATGAAATTTGCGATGTGGCATGCCTATACCAAGTACTATGAAAACAGGACAAGAGATTCTGTCAAGTAATCTTTTATTCAGTTAAGAATCCTACTACTCGTCTGACTCGACAAGCGGAAATGTACAGCTTTTTATAGCTTGGATTATCAAGAGGAGATAATCCATATTCACAACCCTAAGGGCAAAATCCGGGGTTTTAATTAAGTTAACTTGAATACCTTCAAGAGTTCTTTTTTGTGCAGTGCAAATATTTTTGATTTTTTTGTGGATTAATTACCTTGTTGCAAGCCGCTGAAATCATTAGGTCAGTTCACATATCTCGGCAGCTATATCTCATCAACTGAAAGTGATGTCAAAATACGACTTGTGAAGGCGTAAACTACTATTATTGGGCTATCGATTATATGGAAATCTGATCTCTGATAAAATAAAACGATATTTCTTACAAACTGTGGCTTTGTTAGTTCTTCTCTGGGGATTCACTACCTGAACGCTAATGGAAAAATATGCTATTTGAGAACTACACAAGAATGTTACGTTCTGTTTTCAATAAATCCAGGAAGCAACACCCCACAAAACATGTAGGGCATTGCTGGAGAAGAGAAGACGAATTCATTAGAAACCTTTTGTTTGGGGCATAGATGAGCCAGAATTGACCGACCAGCAAGGACTTACTCTAGATGCTGTCTAGAGGATCTACCAAGAGCGGTGGATGATATATATATATTGTAGGTGACTCACCTATGACCAGAATAATGGATTTACCCAAAGGGTATATTAATCAAGAATTAAGCTGGTAACAGCAGAGCGCAGCAGCAGCAGCCGTAGTAAGCACCATCCCTGTCTTCGTGTACGTTGAACCAAGGAAACCCTCCTCAGAGACTTTGGATACATTTGTGTGGCACCTCATATCACTGTGTTGAGTTATTTAATCATTGACCCTTAATAATCGGTCATAACAATATATATATATGAAGATAGCAAAAAAACATAATCCAAATAGGTGAAATATATTATGATGTAAAGTCGACGTTAACGTTTCGGTTTCAGTAACCATCATCAGGACTTGGATATCAGAATTGTTCACATAGCGATGGACGCTTGCTGAGATGACAGGAGCAAATGAGAAATATACAACAAAAAGATACATAAACGTGCACATAGCGTTCATAATTCAAAAGTCATTAGAACGTGTTTGGCAAGTGGAAAAAATATTTTAAAATGTTGGATTTCCCAAAGAAACGAGATTAATCGTCCCGTTTATTTAGAAATACGCAAAGACAAGTAAGTTTTCATTTGCTCCTGTTATCACAGAAAGCATCCATCGCTATGTGAACTATTCTGATATCCAAGTCCTGATGATGGTTACTGAAACCGAAACGTTCAACATCGACTTTACATCATAATAAATTCACCTATTTGGATAATGTTTTTTTGCTATATTCATACTGTCGGATTTTGATCCATATTTACTTTCATATATATATATATATATATAGAGAGAGAGAGAGAGAGAGTCAAGAAGTTATGTGATATCAGCGGGATTTGATGATGATGATGACTACAAAGATATATAAGAAAATACAGTTTAAAAGTGTTTTTTTTTCCTTTTTTTTACATCTTCCGACCACTTAAGAATCATCTACTGTTCAAGTACCTAGATAACAGTCAAATAAACTTTTATAATAAATAAATATATACATGTAAATAAAATCCAAGTAATAATCAAGTATAGAAGAAACAAAATATTTAATTAAAAGCATAAAAAATACGCAGAAAAGAATTTTAAAAAAACCTAGTTTCTTTGAAAGCTTTTCTACACACCTATAAACATGTTGTGCTCACTCATGGCAAAAATGTCTTCAAGCAACTCTAGTCCAGTCAAGCATTATATGAAAGTATAAGAGTGTTGGAAAGAAGAAAAGTGTTTCGTTTCTAGCATCTCCGCTTCAGCGAAAGACGTCTCATTTATTCTTTTTTTTTTTTTTTTGGCTGCCTCAGTCGTCTGCTTCGTTCATTCACTCCACTTTTCTTTTTTATCCAGCTCTGATATAGTGAAAAAGGCACGCATAGGCGTTAATACCCTAACCCCACCTAAAACTGCATTTTTGTTTTTCGTTTTGAGATCTATGCCGAATGATCAAAGGCACGTTTTCTATTTCTTTTGTTTTTTTATTTCTGTTCTTGGTATTGTTGTTTGAGATGTCATTTCTTGTCACTTAGTAGTTGATACTTGAACCTGCCGCGCGAGGGCGCTTTTGAACTAAGAACCGAACGCTGTAAACAGATCAGATGCAAAAGTTATTCAATTTCAACGTTGTTGACAGTGTTGGGTTTCTCTTCCTCATTTTTTTTCTCTTCAATCCTTAACTCTTTCTTGCCTTATTCCCATTTTTGCCTTTTCGCCATTCTCTTAGCTTTTCCTTCCTTACCTTCATTTTGAACCTTTTTTTTTTCTTCCGTATATTTTTTGCTTTCTTAATAACTTACTTCATTCGCGCCATTTTTTTTTCTTGTCTTTTTCCTTTCTTTTTTTCTTCCTTTGTTCATTATATTGCAAACCTTTTCTTTTTTTTCTGTATCTCTTTCTTTTCTTTCACCTTTTATAGTATTCTTCTTTGCTTTGTTCCTCGTTTCCTCACTTTCTTTCTATTCCTCCAAACATTTCTTCCGTCTAAATTTACAGACTTTTTTTTTTTTTTTACTTTTTCCTTGATTTTCTTTTCGTTCTTTTCTGCTTGTCGTTTCCTTTCTTCTTCCTTGCTTTTTCCTTTCTTCTATCTTTCTTAACCCCATTTTTTCTTCTTTTACTTTCTTCTATGATTTTTCCTTCCTTCTTTCTTTTCAATCTACTTTTTCTTCTTCCTTGCCTTTTCTTTTCTTGCTTCTTTTTCGTTTTTTTCTTTCTTTCCTCCCTTTTTTTATTTCTTACTTCCTCCTTTTTCTTCTTCCTTGCCTTTTGCTTTCTTCCTTCTTTTTCTATTTTTTTCTTTCTTTCCTCCCTTTTTTTCTTTCTTACCTCCTCCTTTTTCTTCTTCCTTTCCTTTTCTTGCTTCTTTTTCGTTTTTTCTTTCTTTCCACCCTTTTTTATTTCTTACTTCTTTCTTTTTCTTCTTCCTTATCCTCTTCCGTCTTTTTCTTCCTCGTGATATTTTTCTTTCTTTCTTGCATTTTCCTCTCTTCTTTCCTTCCTACTTTTTTTTCTTCTTCCTCATTTTTTTGTTCCTGTCTTCCTTGTCTTTTTTCTTCTTTCTTTCCTGTCTTCTTTTTTTTTCCTCCTTGCCTTTTCCTTTCTTTTTCTTCCTCCTTGTCTTTTATTTATTATTCCTTCTTTTTCTTCCTCCTTGAATGTTTCTATCTTTTTTCTTCCTCTTTCCATTTTCCTTTCATCTTTTCTTCCAATCTTTTTTTTTCTTATTGACTTTTCCTTTTGGACTTTTTCTTCTTCATTGAATTTTCTTCCTTCCCTTCCTATATTCCATTTTCCTTCTTTTCATGGTTTCCCACTTAATTACCCTCATTCTTTCTCTTTTGTCACCTTCCTCTTTCATTATCTTCCTTCCCTTCCTATATTCCATTTTCCTTCTTTTCATGGTTTCCCACTTAATTACCCTCATTCTTTCTCTTTTGTCACCTTCCTCTTTCATTATCTTCCTTCCCTTCCCATATTCCATTTTCCTTCTTTTCATGGTTTCCCACTTAATTACCCTCATTCTTTCTCTTTTGTCACCTTCCTCTTTCATTATCTTCCTTCCCTTCCTATATTCCATTTTCCTTCTTTTCATGGTTTCCCACTTAATTACCCTCATTCTTTCTCTTTTGTCACCTTCCTCTTTCATTATCTTCCTTCCCTTCCTATATTCCATTTTCCTTCTTTTCATGGTTTCCCACTTAATTACCCTCATTCTTTCTCTTTTGTCACCTTCCTCTTTCATTATCTTTCATTATCTGGTTTCCCACTTAATTACCCTCATTCTTTCTCTTTTGTCACCTTCCTCTTTCATTATCTTCCTTCCCTTCCTATATTCCATTTTCCTTCTTTTCATGGTTTCCCACTTAATTACCCTCATTCTTTCTTTTTTGTCACCTTCCTCTTTCATTATCTTCCTTCCCTTTTAGTCTACAATCTTTCCTTCACTATTTTATTTACTTCATCCCAGTTTTCATCCTTTCTTCTTTCAATTTTTCTATCTTACTTTTCCTTTCCTTTATTGATTCTTTATTTTTTTTCTTCCTTTTTCCTTTCTTAAAGAAGCACCTATATCTTTTATTCAAGTATTTACAAATGTGTCCACATTCATCTATCAAGATACACTAATATATCGAAGGAGAATTTAGCGTTAGGATTATCAACAGGAGAAATGGAATTGGAAACCAGATTTTAATACCTGGAAAATGTTGCTTGTGTTTCGTTTCAAGGAAGGGACTCTGTTAAATAATGGTTTCTTTGGTCTTGGTGTGGCAACCAGGCTGGGAGAAAGAAAACTTTGAATTTAAAGCGCAGCAATGCACAAAATATAAGCCTTGTCTCATATCCTGATCGTGGAAGGGTGGAAGTTAAAGTAAAGTTTACAAATTCGTTAGGAATATTAGAAAGATAGACTGCATATATCTACAATATTTTTAAAAAATTTGAGAATTATACGACTAAGGACAAGGTAGACACATACATACACACTCCTATATTTACACAGACATGTG
>CAUZXS010002424.1:52500-77738 GCA_963585895.1 Sepioteuthis lessoniana | reverse complement strand
AGCTATCTTATTATTTTTTTCGGGGAGGCTTTGTGTGAATTTATATAACATATAAAGATCTTTCTTTATTATACCATATAATTATAAACAGATGATGCAATATGAATTAAATATTGAGATAAAATGTAAATGAGACTAAATTATTCCTTAACAGAAAAAAAATCTATCGAGAAAACATGTAAATATTACCTCTTACAAAAATAAATATAAGTAGACTTTAGAAGGAGTTGAAAACCATAAATGTAAAACGTAATTGTATGATTAAATTAGAAATTCGCTTATTGATGGGCGTCCTGACAAAATCAGTAAAGAGTTGTTCATTTCAGGCGGGCTTCTTAAGAGTGTTAGTTCAGATTTGTCTGAGACCATATCTTTATTTTCTGTTTATTACTGTTGATTTAATAAGATGAACAATAAACTGGGAGTAATATTTTTTCCAACTCTGCAAATGTTACTTCTAATTTGAATATTCATTATTTAAGGAAAAAGAGCCATTGAATATCTGATGCGATTGGAAATACGAATATATATTGGATTACCGACACGGATAATACATGAACGGAACCTGGTCTGAATTCTCGTTTACGCAGAGTGTATGTGTTATTCGCACAAATCTATTGAGAATGTTGTAAAGCTGTCTCACTCCGACCTATGTGCTATCGTCAGATAAGGTGACAGAGGCCACGAAGTTTGACGGATCAAAGTGCAGTAATAACATGGAAAATTGCCTTCAAAGATAACCATAAAATTCAAAACTTATATTGTATGGAGATGGGTTTGGTACGAAGAAACAAAACTTAAAAACAAGAAATGCCTTGAAGAGCTGTTACAATTACAGAGCCTTCGACCAAGCAATAGGTACGCTATTGTGAAAAATAATTTGATATATGCTAAATTTCAGATAAAAAGAATTATTGCAATTTTACTTTTCTGATTTTAATGTTTATAGTTTTACACAATTGTACAAACACATATACATATGTATGTATCTTTGTATACATCTATCTATGTATGCCTCGGTCAATTATATATACTCCTTACATCTCTTTATGAAAGTTTATTTTCTTCTTAAGCAAACATACAAGTGTGTTATTATTTCAGTGGAATACTATAGAACCATGCTGTTAGACCCAATCTATTAGTAAAATCTACCGAATTGGCCGTCTGCAGAATAAAAGGCTATGAATATATGCAAGAGGTATTCTTATTTTTAACAAACGACTTAATATCAAACGAAAAATCACAAACGGGGTGAAGAGACTCATAAGCCAGATCACTGAAAATATTAAATCCTTATATAATAGAAAATCACACACACACACACACACACACACACACACACACACACACACACACACACACACGCACGTGAACGCATGAACTCAGAGTGATGTTCTATTATGGAATTCTAGCATATAGACATACCAGTGTTGGGCGATAAACAAATATTTATAAACATCAGCTCTGAACAGATACCAGATGCAGTCTGGAGGACATCACAGAGAGTTGGGTGGAGTTAGGGAGTTCGTGCTATTAACAATACTTGACGATGATGATTACTAACACACACACACACACACACACACACACACACACACACACACACACACACACACACACACACACACACCTATATATATATATATATATATATAATCCATAGGATTGAACACTTGATACACTATTCAAGTTATTTCTTAATAAAATATCGGTGTTGTTGGCTAAATATCGACATGGAATTTAATATTTTCCTTTTGATTAGACGCTTTAAGGAACCACTTGACTTAGTACGTCAACCACATGTAAGTCACATGATTCAATATTAAATATCCATGTCGACGTCACGATTACTAGCTCACCTGAAGGACTGATTAGGGTCAAAATTAAACTCAGAGTCGTGAATGTTCATTACATATGAATAATTTTTGCGGGTTGGAAGATTAAATTCTGTAGATTGGTTTCGTGTAACAGTAGTATGGCTTCTCGCTGATTGGCGTTTATTGTGAACGAATTCTCTACCAAAAGCTGTTGTTCGACATTACACCGTTTTGCTCTCTATTTAGAAGAGATAAACAAATTCTTCGCAATTATTGCTATAGATGTAGATATATTTATGTCATATACACTATCGTATATAGATTGATACAACCATGCCGATTTAAAAAAAATATTCATTAATTAGATAATGAAGTTAAAAATGGATTATCAGATCTGATCAAAAAGATTCCAATCGGAATTATATAAACCTTTACACAATTGAAGCCATGTAATCGAGTATGAGAATATGTAGTGTAAATTGTTCATAATAAGAATAATTTTGAAATATTGTCTCGTCTTTTTTGTTGGTAATAAATTCAATGCCTTATGATAAAGTAATAAATATTTTCTGACAATACCTGTTTGAATTGTATACAGGTTGACTAGAATTTATGGTATCTTTCCATTTGTGATTGAAAAGAAATTTAGATTGGTTAGAAATGAGGAGCATTATTAATATGAGTGATACGTCTTCTCTCATTCTATCTCTCTTTGGTTTTATCTATCTATCTATCTATAACGAAAATTTTATCTATCTATTTCAATAGAACAAGGAGGTAACTCCTTAATCTCGTTCCCCTCCACCCCATGTGTCTATTCTGTTTTAATTAATTATCCATTGGATCTGAAGAAGTCCTGTATAAATTTTTTCTTCATGTTTTTGGTTCACACCAGAAACTGAAAATAGAGGATGGAAATAAATTTATAATCCTGAATTAACCGGTCTTTGTTTTTTTTTCTTAAATATATATATATATATATATATATATATATATATATATATATATATATATATATATATATATATATATATATATATATAAGGATAGATAGATAGATATGGCTGAATGATTCAATTAAACAGTATGTCATAACATATACAGATATACATATTAGAAATTACCGTTCTTCGTATATATTCATGGTGTAGTTGTTTCTTAAGAGTTTTTTTTTTCTTTTTCTTCGTACATTGCCCTATCAAATACAAATTATTTTTAAATAAATCAATTTTAAACTTAAATGGAAGATTAACTGATAATATCGCTACGGATCAAAAGAGACCAAAGGATAAAGTCATTGAAGAAGACATTTCCAAAGAAATCGAATCCCATAATCTGATAATGTTTTTGTTTAATACCGAGTTTACAAAATATTTGCCGCACTCTTACTGGTCCCTGCAGGCGTTAAAGTATTCGATGCTCCTCTAACATGGTTTACGCACCCACAACTACACCACACCCATATATATATATGTGAAATTAGGAAACGGTTTATCTCATATGTGCTTCTAAATAGAATTTGATATATGTTGGGAAGTTTATCCTATTATAAAATTCTTGGGATGATATTATACACAAATAAACGCATGTACTTGTACACCCAAATATATATATATATATATAATATATATATAACATTGATTGAATTTATTTAACGGTATGTTATCCCATATAAAGATTAGGGAATACAGTTATCCGTATATTCATATTCACATTTATAGTCAAATAATTTCTGAAGAGTATTTTTCTATGCACACACACACACACACACACACACACACACACACACATCTACATATATATATATATATATATATATATGTGTGTGTGTGTGTGTGTGTGTGTGTGTGTGTGTGTGTGTGTGTGTGTGTGTGCAGACATGCTTTGGTATTCATTCATTGACAGAACACTATGCAGAAAATATTCATAACATGTATTCACACATACTTACATGCATTTGTTCACACATGTATTGGTATACGTTAACACAAATTTATGATCTTGCTAGTATTTTCTAAGATACTCGTATGTAATCTCGTCTTTGCTTCTCATAAATGTCCGCTTCTGTCGACGCTTCCTCTCACGGGACTCAATGACTCGAGGTTTCTTCGACCGCACCTCTTGCTTTTCGGCGCTCTCCTGTCATGTAAGGTAATTTTATCACCGATATGTTCTCTCGTCATGTTGTCGATATACAGAACAAGCTATGTTTAGTACCAACCTCGACCACTGCCTTGAATCCCCAACATTTCTTCCACATCTTTTGTCTTCTTGCAGAGCATGAATTTCTTACTACTCTTTTCTACGTTTTGCATCTTAGAACATTTTTTTCCATTTCTGCAGTGGTTTTTGGAAATTTTCAATCTCAGATGTTATTCTTGCTTTCAAACTATCGTCTTTCATCTTATCTGCCAATGTACTTTTTTCCTTTATTTCCTGCTTTCATGATCACTCAAAACTGGGTTATTACTTAAACACCAAGAATATTTATAGCAATACATTCCGGCCGTCCTATTTTTTAATGTCTCCTTTTGCACCCAACATTTATACATACAATACCAGAGGTAACCTCACCATAGATAAAAATAGAAGACCAAAGTGTGTCATATATATTTTTCAAAAGCATAATTAATCTGTTATGCTCTCAAATTTCAGGAAATATTCAATACATCTTTGTTGTTAGTGCAGCAATAGTGAATTACTAACATCAAATATATTGATGTGTTATACTAGTGTCTGGTTTGGTTTGGTTTGGTTTGGTTTTATGATATATCAACTATTAGAGGTTATTTAATGTGAACTCCCCTTATATATATATTATATATATATATATATATATATATATATATATATATATATATTATATATATATATATATATAATTGGTTAACACATTTTAGTTAACATTCTTTAAAAAGCCTTTTTTTGCACACATTAATATTTTCATGTATTGCTTTATTACAGACACAATTTAACAATAGCCTTTATTTGCATACATAGTTTGTACTATTTGATCATAGATAGGATTCTATCAGGTGCTATTACAATGAGTCAGTGTTGAAGAGGGAACAAATGCAATGAAGGGATACTCCACATTCCCAATTTACAAGACTGGAGCCTTGCCATTTGATAGTTTTACTGTCATATCCAGGACACTATTTGGCTAGGTGTTACTCATCTGCAGAGATGCAGCCGTTGTATTTTATTGGACCAAGCTGGGATGGTACTAGTGCATTTGTGTTTATTAAAGCATTACATGATGTATACATCATCGTAAAACTGACAGTAATAAAAAAAAAAAAGCTGACAGTTCAGATTTGATTGACTGAGTGATTCATTGATCATTGATTTTAAAATTATATCTTTTTCTCTAATGTTATTTTCCTGACCAGAGTTTTGGGTACATTTTATGTTAATATTTGCATACTTTTGAATAGGTGTTTCTTCAGAGATTTTTTGCCAACGTTCCATTCAAATACAAAACACTTGAAACTAATTTATTTGAGCCATAGAGAGCACCCTAACAGTTACTATAAATACAGATCAGAGTGCATGTGAGAGTAATGTCAGAGAAGGTGTTCTCTTCAATATAGAGACATCCAGAACTGGAGCCTCTTCATCAAATATTGGTAAGTGTCATAACCAAAATACATTTTTTGTAGATTTTATTCACTCCGTAGTGAGCACAGGACGTTGTATTATTGTTTTATTTAAAAAAGACTGTTTGTCTTTAGACGAATGTATTAAGTGAATGTAAAGTAAAGTAAAGTTAGCGACCATAGTCGAGGGTGACCCGAGGGCTCACTTTTCGATAGCTACTACACCAAGGTGTAGGGGAGGGCGCTACTCCATTCCAGGATTGCTCCACTTTACCCTTGAACCGTACCTTATAATGCTGAGTGTTAAGCAAGGTGGTATCAAGTACCATTTTTAAAGTCTTTGGTATGACTCGACCTGAGATTGAACCCAGGTCTCCCGGGCCATTGGCGAACACCCTAACCGCTGGGCCAAAGTGATGTTATAGCGAGGAATTATCAATGACAAAAAAAACGTCATTTGTTTTATTCATATTAAGATTATATATATATATAGTATAATATATATATATATATATATATATTATATATATATATATAACATGCACTTTTATTCCGTTTTTTTTTATAGGTTTGATATGTCATGCGCATATTGATAGTACACACATGAAACTCTATTCCCCTTCGAAGCAATTTCCTACGGCTTCAATGCACTAGTACTGTTTCAAGAACTTCTGGAAGCCTCCATGGAAGTCCTATTGTGTGAGTTTGTCAATGACCTTCGTCACACCCACTTTCATCTCCTCAATTGTCTCATAACGACATCCTCTGAGCTTAGAGAATAAGCAAAGTCACAGGGAGTAAGGTCTGGACAATAGGGAGGGTATGGAACTGTCTTGATGCCCATCTCGGTTAAATAGTCTGTGACAAGGATGGAGTTGGGGACTGGTGTATTGACCAGGTTGAAATGACACTGACCCGATATGAAAAGTGCTGGCCTCTTCCGACGGAATCTCATCCTGAACTCCCTAAAAACCTCAACATAGTAACCCTAACATTAACCCTTTTGCCAATCAACTCTGGTGTATTGACTTCCTTACTTCTCCCACACCTCTTTTCATTCCTTATAGACTCCCTTCCTTCTTTGAATATTTTATGCCATTCAAAAACTCATGCTCGATTCATGCAAGATGGTTGAAAAGCAGTGTGAAGCATTCCAGACGTTTCTGTGGCATTTTTTCCAAGTTTAAAACAATCTTATTGCATATCGTTCTTCTAAAGTGTCAGATTGCATTTTTGAAATTCACCAGCTGTGACAATCAGGCTTTAGTAGGGTGTAATCCGATTCCTGCTGTTGCTGTTCATTTGGACCTGAAATCATAAATATTGGTCAGTCATCTCATAAGGTGTATAGCAATAACATAGTGAATTTTCAAGAGACTGCACCAATTTTAAATGCCCATACGAAAAAAATCTAGAAACTTATCGTATGCACCTCGTATATATCACAAACACAAACAGACAAACGTATCTATCTATCTATCTATCTATCATTTAAACTTCATATTTAATCAATATTAATGTTGGTGTGAAAAAACACATATTCTACAATTACAAAATAAGCAAGATTATGAAATAGCTTTAAAATAGTGGATAAAAGAAAAACTTATGTAAAAGTAGAGAAGACTATACAAACATACAGAATAAGAGTAATAATAGGAAAAGGAAAATATTATGGTTCACACCTCCATATAACATGGTTGTAGCCACATAAATAGGAAGACATTTTTTTAAATATTAGGAGAACAATTTCCCCAGACGAGTAATTTATCAAACATATTCTATAAAAACTCCGTGAAATTAAGTTACAGCTGTATGCCTAACATTTCCACATAAATTAGTTGAGGCAACGCCAAAAAAACTTTAAGAGATATATAAAAACTGAAACCCCAATGTGTAACTGTATTAAGAAAACTGCCCCCTCAAGGGAAGAGATAAAATTGAGTTTATAGTGTATATGGCGAAAGTACTCACCCCAAGCTGAAACGGAAACAAAAGATAAAAAAAAGTGTATGAAAGTTCAATGCAAGGCCATTTTAAACTTAGGTATTACAATCATAAAAGTAGCTTCATAGATGAAATATATAGTAAAAAAAACTTGTTAGTCCAATTATATATGGGAAGCCAAAAACAATTTCTGGTATAGGTCCTATATTAAAATGGGAAATCGTGAAAAGATGTAGTAAATATAAGAAGCTGGGATAGATATCTTACACTATATATGGAGGGAAAATTAATAAGAGCTACATATAATAGACCAAAAGAGCTGCTAAACCAAAGGTCTGAAGTATTTAATATTTGCAGACATGGGAAAAATTGGTTGATTAGTGGATAAAAAGTTTGGCAAAAATTGTTCATTGTAGAAAAAAGGAAAAAGAAATTGTCGGTTTCTCGAATAAAGTGTTTTTTAATATGCTAATTTATGTACTGTCGATGGGTCTTTTTAAACAATAAAATGTATTTTATACTAAACCACTTCATCAGCGGGATCCTGAAAGGACATGTGGCGAAACCTTGGTAGAGTCAGTCTTGGCCATGTACGAATTATTTTCAATATGTGTGTCTGTGTGTGTGTACAATCTATACTAGTCGGTATAACCGTTGGACTTCAATAACTGTACAAGAATCTAGCGAAAGAAAGTTCCATTCGATGCAGGGGCCGAGAACGGTACTAAATATAGCTTGCTCTATATATCGAGGACATGACGGCGAGAACCTATCAAAGAAAAAAATACCTTACATGACAGAAGAGCTATTAATGGGTCAATGCTGTTTAAAACGATAAAATAAAAATAAAAAAAAACAGGTATTTGAGAAGGAAAACATTGAATTCAGATCTGTTAAACTTTATTTAAAATCCATCCCGTGTTGCATCCTGCTTGTGTGGAGTTCGTTTACATATATATATATATATATATATATATATATATATACATATATATATATATATATATATATATATATATATATATATATATATATATATATGCAAAGCTCTTCGAAAGAATTGAGCACTCTTGTAGCCGATAGGGTATGAAAAAATGTAAACAAAGGCTGCTGCTGCTGCTGTTTCTAAAAATAAAAATACCTTAAAATTCCCTTAGCCAACGTGGTCCGCTTGGTGGACGAGTGGTCTGAAACACAGTCTAACGTAAATTTGGACGTGTTTCGATCCCGGCTTCGAGCGTCCTGCGTGTCTAGCCACACTGAAGGGTTCTGATAGAACGAAACAGCCTGTCTGTGGATGACTATATATATATATATATATATATATATATATTCACGTGTATTTGTGTGTTTGAACGCACATTTCTAATTATAATACTACTTTGATGTGAACTATTTGTTTATTAATTTTAGGTTAGACAAAAATGCGAGACGATCGTCATCTACCTTGAGCCCATGTTTAAACCTGGATGCAGACTGACCATTACGGACATAGCATTCTTAAGTTTTTTAGCACTTCTGCATATTGTAGCTGCCGTTAGTGTTTGAGTTTAAGCGATAAAGTCAAACTGCTCCATGTAGTGTGTAATATTGATGTTTATGTATTACTTTTTTCATCTATCTAACATCAAGTTACTACATTTGATGAAGGAGGATAATGCATCAAATCTATTGTGCAATCAATTTTAGTTGATAGGTTTTTGTACGTTTCTTATAAATATCTCTTTCTTTTTATCTATCACTCTATGAATCACTTTATGCTGTTTATTCAATGTTCTATTTTCCTATTTGTTATATATGTTTTATTCCTATCTTCCTATTTGTTATATATGTTCTATTCTATTTTTAGATTCTCCCTTTTTCTTTCTCATATTATCTCTTTTAATTCGTGTGCCAACCTCATTACTAGAAGCAGAAATATCTACTCTAATCTATTATAATATTTTCCTTGCCAAATAGGGCACGTTTCTCCTCCCACAATTGTTAATAAGCAGTCAGGGTTAATACATAAAAGGATTTGGATTCTAGAAACTTATCGACTCGAAGCTTTTGTACTATAAGACTTTTTTTCCCCTTTCTTTAAAATCTGACGAGAAGGCAGATTTTATATCTACACACAACGCTACATTCTAAAGTGTGAAATAAATTCAAATATTTCAGCAAAAAAGTGATTATTAGCCCAAGGAAAGCTTTCGTATTTCATATGAAAATACCTCAAGAAATAATGAAATGGATTTATGAAGAACATTTTAGGTGGTAAAAATGCAAGAAAACTATAAAAGATTCAGCAAAAGTTGTTATAAAAACGAATAAAATAAAGAAAAAAAAAGAAAATTAAGAGTAAAAAATGAAGAAAGATTGGAAGGAAAAAATGAAAGGTAAAATATAACTGAATGATGAGAAGAAAGATAAAAGAAAAAAATTGGAAAGATGAATGGATTCTTTGATGTATAAAATGAATGAGAGAAGTTGTGAATAAATAGACAAATAAATGAATGAACGGAATAATTGAAAAAGAGGAAAGAAATAAAAGGCAGTAATGAATAAAGAAAGAATAACTGGAGAGAAGCATGAATGAATGAAAAATATAATCATTAAAATTATGAAGGGAAGATTAATGTGAACTAAATTTGCGCAAATGAAAGAAAGATTCGAATGAAAATTCTAAAAGTAGCAAATGAAATATATATAAAGAATAAATAGAAATAGCAATGGAAGAAAACAGAAAGTATCGAGAAAATTATGTATGTATGTATGTATGTATATATATATATATGTGTGTGTGTGTGGAATCGATCGTTGTAAAGGTTGATCTTTGATTTCTAACTCTTTGAAAATCGTTTTTCTTCTTGTCTTTTCTTGTATATTTGCATTCCAACTCTAAATGCACAATGTAATCACGTCTCATTTTCGCTACGAATTACGTTTTCAAAACATTAGTATTTACCGAAATGACATTTTCATGAGTATAACAATTTGAATTGGCGTATATTTGGCAATTTTGTTTAACATGATATATCGAATAAAATAAGCCACACTTCTCGTATATAGTGATTTTTATTTAAAAAAAATAATGAAATTTAAAAACGAAAGCACATTTATTGACTTGATGGATAAGTTTCTGGACATAATAGTACGTGTAAAAAAGGATATGTGATAACTTTGGTAGCGACTCCTTGTTGAAAAAACGTCCACTGTTTGATTGAACTGTTAAAATTTACTGTAATAAAAGGAATAAGTCACACAATCTAACGAAAGATGTAGCCAACTTTGTAAAGATCCAAAACAAATCTGTGAAAATCCTTAGAACCTGTTCGGTTATGTTTGTTCCCCTTTAATTCGTGATTTCCACTTAAATTATGAAAATATACTGGTATTTTTTTTTATATACTTTACCTGTAGCATATTTCAGTAAACTATCATAAGTACATAATGTCAAAGATCATAAAAGTTAATAAATAAAAACACAATGGAAATGACCCACCACTACGCGTAACAATGGCAGTTCATCAATGTAAGAAAATGGCTGCTGAATTTATGATGGGTTTTAAAGGAAGTCCGCTATTATTTGCTTATTATGCAAAATAAAAAACGGAGTCAAACGGCTTTTGCTTTGCCCACAGCAAATCACGGAATGATAGAGCAATTGAATGTGGAATTATTGGAGCGAATGACAAGTAAAATCAACTATCGATTCTTTTGAAAATGAGTCTTTATGTTTTATTTTATTAGGGGCTATTGTAGAGATGCAATTGTGAAGGTACACTTTACTTGGTAGAAGGAAATCTCAGCAATTTGTATTGGAATACGTGAAATGAAAGCAGCTATAATTTTTCTCTTTTATACAATTTCTGATAATTTTACACTCGTTCTTTAAAACTTCTTTTTGACCCTTTAAGAGAAATTTTAATCCTTTATATTTATATCCAACGGAAACTTTAATATATATATATATATATATATATATATATATATATATATATATATATATATATATATATATATATATATATATATCGGTACGGACAATAAATACGAGCTTTCCCGACGGGAATATCGACAGCGTATATCTAAAGCATAAGTCATTAGTGTAAAAATATCGTTTTTAAAGAAAAAAAAACTCCACTTTCAGTGGAAAATTTTCAAAAAATCTAATTTCATTTAATATGATTGAAATCGGTCTGTTTATTGGTTGGCATCAGTGGGATCTTCTTTTTTTTTATTAGTTCGGCAATATATTTGCTGAAACAGTTTACGCTTTCTCTTAATTTCTGAAGTTGGGTGTAATGGCTAACATGCTGGACTGCAGTTTTACGTTGACTAATATATCCTTAGTTATGAGTTACATAAAATCACTGCTGTTATTATTCTCGGATTTTTTGGCATTAAATAGTCCACGAAGGTCGACATGCCATTAAGCAAAGAAACCAAAAGTATGGAGATCACAAGAGCAATATTTAATGATTTTGGAGTCTAACCTTTGTGAATTATGCCCCTTAAACGGTATATTTTCAAAACTAATAAACCATGGGCATTTATATGCTAGCACGGATTTCCCTGACTTTCTTTCGCCACCTGTCTCTATCGTCCATCTCTCCTGCTAGGTCTTTCAGGCTACATCCTCAATCGGCACAAGAGCTGCTGGAGATAATTTCAAGTTGGTCGTCCTACATTTCCTCGTTCATTAGAGGGGTTCCACAGGAATACATCCCTTGTGCATTCGCCCTACATCTCCAGTAGTGTCCCGCTTGTCTTATTCACCTAATCTGGATGTTTTTTTGTGATGTGCTGTCGGTGGCCCTACAGCTGCTCTTTTGTGGGGTGTTGCCTCCCGAACTTTTTCAATACAGCTAGTAGCATTCCCGTATAATTCCCGTCAGTCTTTTTCTTCATACTTTTATTTCCTGTTCACGGGGAGCATCCATATAGCCGTATTCATACGACCTCTGCTTTAAAAAATGCGTTTTATTTTATCGGTCAGGTTTGACTCCCATATGATCGGTTGCAAGAAAGACATGAAGAAATGTATATATGCAAATATTTTTGTAACTGACGGTTAATATAACTCTTCAGTAAGCCAGTTAAAGTGGGTTTTGCCTCTTAAAGAATATATCAATGCAAACATATACCATTCAAAAATATTGTCTAAAAATATAAACGAAAAAAATTACTTCTTTTTATTATTTTATTCCTTTTTCCTTTATCAACATTTTTATATTTAAATTACAAAATATCAGTATCTTACAATTACTGAAAGAAATCTACAAAAATGAACGCCAGTTTTCAAAACATCTCTCAGAAAACAACTTGTATATTGATTTTTCTTTTTAATGCCAACGTTCCCTGTGAAAATATCTATTAAGAAACTTCTAAATTGAAAATTACTTTGAGAAGAGTGACACTTACTTTAATTTTCTCATTTTTAAAGTCCTAAAGGTAAGAATTCCATAGTTAAACCAAATGCATTTGTCCAATGTAATATCTTTTCCATAACGTCAAGTTTTAACTGTTTTATATCATTACTTAAAAAAAATCTTTTTAATCGTTTTCCAAAAATAGTTGGTACATACAAAATTAAAAAAGTAAACACAAAAACAACAACATTGATTTAAGAATTTTGAGTGAAAATTTCTTTTAAAATTAAATCCATCCATTATAACTAAAGAACTGTATTATTGTGCCAGCCAGTTTACTAAGTGCCTGACTGATTGATCGGTAATAACGGGTCAATCATGGGAACTTCCACGGTTTTTGCAAGAAACGGTTATGCCTAAGGATTTTGGAAAATGTTCAGTCATTCATTTAGTTAATAGCAGGAAATAGGTAAGGATCTTAAATTTCAGAGCAGACGACACTGCTCCCCACAATGGGATCGGCTACGATTTACCAAAACACTAGTGATTCCTTCAACGACTCAAAATATATATCTCAACATCTTCTTCATTTAAGACACGTCAAGAGGGAAGCTAACGCACACGAATAAAGTTAAAGTTATTTTCCTTGGGTCACGTGTCTGACTCTTTTCCATTTTTTATGAACTTGGAGCCATTGCTTCATCTAGTCTTTGGCTTTGTCAACTTTCGTCAAGATCAAGCATAACAACACAACGGAAATGTTATTGAAGTTCGATAATATAACAATTTTTCCGTGACTTTTTCAAAACAATGCTTTTTAAGTGTCTTAAAATGTCTGGGTTTTTTTCATGCGTATAATTTTGCATATATTTGTTATTATACAGCCAGCAAGGCATACTTTTCTTCTATTTCAGTAAAATATCTTTTTCCAGAAATCTAGATTCCGCAATGGCTAATATGCTGGATTGCGATTAGCAGTTAGCGAGTTGGAAATTAATACGTTTACTTATGGACTAATCCGTTCCGAAAAAAAGAATGAATCTTCTTTTTCCCCAAAGAATGGGTTAAATAGTATCCCTGGTATTCGTCTATGAGGTTTTTACATTAAAAAAAGAACAAAACATGGAAGTTTATATGACATTAAACAAAGGAAGTAATTAATTCAAAGCTATCTTTTTTTTTTTTATAAAACTACATATCTGATCTCAATGTATAAGAATACTGGTACTGCTACCACTGATAACAATTAAAGGCAGCAATCGAACAGAAGAATCCAGAATTAGTTTAAAGAAAAAGCGAGACATTTAATTTGGTTAACCACAAGAAACCTGGTTGTTGGGTTAACAAGTACAAAATACTCATTTTTTTTTTGGTTTGGACTATTCCTTCGTTTGTTACATTTTCAAGAAATTGCTAGTTTGAATTAGAACTCGTTCTTATTTGTTTTTCAGATGCTCTTTATGGAAAAAATTTCAACTTGTTTGAAAAGTGTAAAAGTTATTCAAGATGATTTTTGATGAAAGAGAAAAATATTAGGGTGAGTAAAACAAAAAAAAGTATAGAATATTTTGTTTACGTTAGACAACATTCAGCAGCTCTGGATGTTTTTACTGAATTCATGAAGACAATAAAATTCCAAGCTCGCCTGATACTCTCAGAGTGCTACTCATCAGATTTACCTCTCTATGATTTTGATGAAAGAGAAAAATCCTAGGGTGAGTAAAAAAAAAGTATAGAATATTTTGTTTACGTTAGACAACATTCAGCAGCTCCGGATGTTTTTATTGAATTCATGAAGACAATAAAATTCCAAGCTCGCCTGATACTCTTAGAGTGCTACTCGTCAGATTTACCTGTCTATGATTTATATCAGAGCTTCTGATAAAACGGTTTTAGGGGTTCCTGACCTTGACTGGTTGTTGATATGATTGAATCTTGCGCGGATCATCTTGAACCATCAGGTTACTGTACTCTGATCAAGTTCGCCTTCGCCTTCCGCACAACAAACGTTTTCCGTTGCTTCTGCGGTACTATGACCCAGTTTGAATTCATAAATCATGAGTTTCTTAATTAGACTACGTTCATCTGTGCGGCTTTCAAATCAGACTCGACGAGAAACAATGAATGATGTGTCAGTGAACCAAATACTAAAACATCACCTACAACAGCTTGACCTTAGTCACATGATACATTCCACTAACTAGTACATATCAAAAACACTGCAAAACTTTTAACTCACCCTAAGAATATTCTAGGAAGATAGAATTATGCACTTACCCGAAAGATGATAGACGGAAGAAAAGGATGAATATGTTTATTCAAGAAAGTTAATGCCTAAAAAAAGACAGAATTATCTGTCTTTGTCTTTTTTTTTTAATTTAATAGACGGAACGCACTTTTCCCACTTAAGTCTTATTATCTAGTTTTGTGTACGTTTGCTGATTTTTAAACCTATTCTATTATTTTTTCCAGACTTATCTATTTTTCCTCTATATATTGAATCTTCATTTCGTCTTATTCTCTCCTATGTTCCATTCTTTCTTCACTAAAACTGTTATTTTCGTCACAGGCTTCTTTGTATTTTTTCGAGTTCTTCCAGACTTATTTCATATTTTCTTTTTCAATCCTCCTCAAACGACAGCAGTCGCCTCATAATCTCATCACTACTGTTTTTCCTCTTTTTTTTTTTATCGAGTCGCTCCGTTTCCGCTATGCCATCAATTCAATCATTTCTATCATTTCTTCGTCTTTTCCATCTCCACTGACATTTACTCATTTATTGCAACTGACTAGCTGCTGAAAAATAAATCATTGGAAATCCCACAGGTAAAACTTGGCGAAGGCTAAAGTTGGCTTTCAACCAACCAAAGCCGTCTCAGCTTTTCAGATCGCCCATCTTGATCTAATGAACGCTGCTACCGCTTACAATCCCCTTATAAGTTTCGTCTTCCCCGTCGCTTTTCATAGTAGATTTTTTACGGCACCCCAACTACAGTCGATAACATCACATCCTTTCTTTAATATACTTCTAAAGTAGCAAAGCGAAAATTATTATTTTCGTTTCATAATAACAATGCTGTTCATTTAGTTGGCTCAGCAAATCAAAACTTGGATTAACGTCTATTAAAAGTATTTAGTAATGATTTCTTTATTTGCGCATCATTACTTAGAAACATCACTTCCTCATGGAGTTAGCTGCTTCCTTATTTGAATATACATAGTTTTTTGGTTCTGGTCTATATGTATTTTGATGTTTGAATGATGGGATAGATTTATCCATCTAATTTAATGGAAAACGCATTCAACTAAAAATGGCCGACGATTTTTTTACGAAGATATAATTATGTTATTAGCTAAAAATTATATGTGCTGTCAAATTAGAACTGTTCCAGATTAAGAACAAGGAATATTTTCCCAACGACCACAATACCAGGTTTTAATAACTATAATGAATTATGGTCAATGAAACAATAAGTTGTTCGAAACCACTTCACATAATTTGAATTGTATTTTTTTTTTCATTTCTCTCATATTGTTTACAGATATGAATACATGTGTTTGGTTGTTTGTGTGCCTTTTTTATTGAGCGAGTGGGATACAGAGAGACAGAAACAGGGAGAGACAAAAAGAAAAACAGACAGACAGACAGAGACAGAGAGACACAAACGACATACTTTTTAACATATTTCGTTCAAAACCAATGACACGGTGCTTTAAAATAATTTGTCTTTCTTTTCTTTCACATCGTTCCTTCATTTAATCCAATCTTCTTGGGTTCTCTGTATTTAGTTAAATTTTCGAATTTTTCATTTTCCGCTTTTCACCATCATAATTTAAAAAAATGCTATACTATTATTTTTTAGTTGTCTAATTTTCTGAAACGAAGGTGGTTGATTTGGGGTTTTTTAAGGGTTTTCGGACTATTGTCTTCATTTTTATTGTTATTTCCACAACGTTTCGGTCAATATGTCCACCGGCCTTCTTCAGGTGTTTGTTGAATTCAGGAACCTTCACGGAACTTCGAACTACGACCTTTATTGAATCCACGGGGGTCGCCTGTTCTGATTCCGTGAACACAGGACATATGACGTAACGGTTATAGGCGTTGGCTCCCTAAGCTTTCAAGGAGACAATCATCTGGAGGTTGCAGGTTCAATCCTCTCGACAGGCGAGTAACAATACAGGAATACTTAACACTTGTACCCGGTTATGGCTAACGGAATCAGAACAGGCGACCCCCGTGGATTCAATAAAGGACGTAGTTCGAAGTTCCGTGAAGGTTCCCGAGTTCGACAAACACATGAAGAAGGCTGGAGGACATATCGGCCGAAACGTTGTAGAAATAACAATAAAAATGAAGACAATAGTCCGAAAACCCTTAATGATATTATTTTTTAGTTGTTGAAAATTTTACTCTGTTGCATAGAAAAATAGTGATTCCAAAAAGTAGAAGACTTTACTTTACAATTTTGGGTGGTATTTTGCTATTTACTTCTATCAACATTTTGAGATTTGTAGGGAAACAATCTTTCTCATAAAGCAACTTACTACTTAAACAGTGAGATGACACTTACATTTTTCCAAATTATTCATATACTTCCAAGTCTTAGACTTATTTTACTGCTGTAGTACTTTACAAAGTTTTTTAGTTGGATAATCTACCAACTGTTGTTGTGTTTTGGGGTTTACAAATATTCAAGCAAATTTCTATCAACATTTGACTTTATATAAAATTAAAACAAAATTTAAGAATTCCTATGTGACGACACAAAAATGTATGAATTTATTATAAACGCACGTTTAAAGAAAAAAAATATAGGTAAGTGAGTTTATATTGTTCTGAATTGGGTATAGAAAATTTGATTTTTATTGTATATATACAGCAAAGTATAACTATCTATAGATGAATTGTTCAATTTGATAAATGCTTACCATAATTTCATTGTTTCCTTGTAAATATTAATAGTATAAACAATCAGTAATCTTTTTAAAAGATACATGTTACTATTCAAAAGATGAATTCAGAATAATTCGATTGGATAAAACAAATTATTCTGAAACATTTTAATGTTTATACACTTTTTTTTACAACAGACATTAATAAAACATTATGATTTAATACTTCTCAAAAACTCTAATTTTGATATTGTTGCTAATAGTTAATAATGTATGGTTACTCTAGAATAATTACAATTAAATCTTAAAATGTTCAACACTAGAAGTAATTATGCTTCTTTTCAAGATACTTACTAGTACTTATCATTAATACCTGTTAGGATCCCTTCTATAAGACAAATCGATCTGCTTGCAGATAATTTGTATTACATAGGAATATTTGATATAATTCAACCACCCTACACAACATTGTACATACAAACGTAAAATATGAGCAATTACTTAACTTCTACATATAAAAAAACACTAAATTATTTGATATGTTGTTAAAATCCTTTCAGATTGTTATACCACCTAAATTAGTCGTCTTAGTGTTTACTTTGATCTTCAAAGCAAATTTTGATCAGAAGAACGCAGAAACAATGATGTAACATCTCTTTTTTTATAAGGGATGCAACTTATTTTGGTTCCTTTGTTAATTTCGTGTCTGCATCAAATAGATGTAAAATTATTTGTAATTCTATAAAATCATGTACAAAAACGAAAACACTTAAGACATAAATACACAAATATCTCTAAATATGTAAGTAAAATGAGCATTACTGTCCAACCTGAAGACATAAGTTAACCCTAGATGGATTGAAATGCCGTTAAAATCAATCCATCGATTAAATATCTACCAAAGAAATATTGCAGCGTTAATGCATAATACACGTCGCTTGAAGTCATTCTAAATTTAGATCTTTAAATTTAATTTGGGATATTTTTGTTAACTTTTTTTTGGAAGTGCCATTTTTAAAGTTTGAGTTAAATACCTCTAGGTTCTTTAGAGAAAAAAAAAACTGTACGCTTTGGGAAATCATTTTCCAAAGCTCTCCTAGAATAAAGTTTGCATCGTAAAATATATTTAAGGGTATAATTCTAGTTCAGTAAAACACTGGCATATTTTTAAGCACAAACATGCACACACAAACATCTCTCTCTCTCTCTGTCTCTCTGTCTCTCTGTCTCTAATATATATATATACCGTGCCACTAGCACAAATCTCTCGGACTCTGTCACACCATTCGTCTCTATCGTCCATAGGCCATCAACCAGAGCTGACAGTCTGTTTGGTAGAAAATGAACATAGACATTATATATATAAATATATATATATATATATATATATATGTGTGTGTGTGTGTGTGTGTGTGTGTGTGTGTGTGTGTGTGTGTGTGTGTATACATATATATAGTACGTATCGGGGTTCAGATGAGTGTGTTCGAAGGTGTATGAATGTATGTAAAATATATGTGTAGACGTACATATGTATTTCCCAAAGGAGAACATATGTCTTCTTAGATACAGTCTTGTAATGATCTCATTGATTACAACTTTACACTTGCTCCTAAAATCCTTCAAAAATAGTCAGAAGAAAAAAGAACAAGTTTAGTCAAGTCGTGTGAAAATATTGGTTATACGTTATGTTCATTCATCTAGAAGAGAAAAGATCCATTTGAGAAAGTATCCCACAAAAATCATCTACACTCTCCCCAATCGGCACTAAAATCCCACACGTAAGACACACTCCATCTTAGTGCAAACATCATATCGGCCGGTAATAATTTGACCTCACCGAGTCGATGTGCATACACCTGGAATCATTTTTATATGCAAATTTCTCTGTGTGTCCTTCTGGTTCTCTGTTTCTATATCCGTAGCTATTCAGTATTCATTATATGTTCATGTGTGAATGTAAATTTCTTTACACTGATTTCTCCTTCACCGGACATTCAATAAAACGCCTTATGAGTAAAAAATTATTCTCGGACCAAATAATTTGAATTCAATCTCTCTGTCTCTTTCTCTCTCTGCCTCTCTCCTGCACTCACTCTTAGCTTCTATGTGTAATATATATATATATATATATATATATATATATATATATATATATATATATATATCAAAAACAGGAATAATATCTTTGTGTGAATGAACAAGTGAAAATATTGACGAAAAAAATAACTGTTGGATGCTTGCATTAATCATGAAATTCAAGTAATTATATTAATATATATATATATATATATATATATATATATATATATATGAAGAAAAAAGATAAACAAAGCAATCCAAAAGTGATGTATTTATCTTCAATCTATTTATCTCCAAGAACTTCCATACATTTAAACAACATTGCATGTGCCAATCACGTGATATTTTTTTTCTAAGAAAGGATGCTGATTGAATGATTGGACGGTTATATGATCTCTCGTTGAATATTTATTTTTTCCTTTCTCTTGTTATTGTATTTTATTAAAACATCCATCATTGTTCTATGAACATTAGTTTCAAAATCTTAAAAGTTTACTAAAACTAACAGGTTTTAACGTTGACTTTCCTTTATGTTAAATTCGCCTTTCCTAGATTACTTAGTTTACTTTTCTTCAAGTATCTGATTCAATTCAATTATTATATATGTATATATATAGGGAAACGCACCAGACTTTTAAAAGTATTTTTCTGGAATTCAGAAAGAACCCAAATACTAACAAGAACATTAAGATAAAAAATCAATCAATATTTTATCCCAGCTCCCATATAGACTTTATTTCTGATACATCCAAGCATAAAGAATAATGTTGTCAATGGAAACAGGTTAAGCTCACGCTGTCTCTTTTTTCCTGTTTATTCTGTTTTTGAAAATGTTTGAATTTGTGTTTAGTACACAGTCTTAATCTGAATTCCAAACTCAATTCATAGTTGCTTAAATATATATACAAACCAATATATATGATCATCATCATGTCGAGTTACTAGGATGGATCTGTCTGATCCTCTCTTGCCACTCGCCTCTTTCGTCCATCGCTCCCGGCAGGTCTTCATGGCGACATCCTGTATCAGTACACGGCTGATGTTGATAGATTGATTTGATAAGCTGGATCCAGTTGATGGGACACACTTCGGACGGCTGTGGTATCAGTGGCACGGATCTGGTTGGGTATATCATGTCTCTGGATACACTAGTAAGTCGAAGCTGCATGGCGTGGGGGGCCGGGAAGCTTAGCATTGGTGTTATACGGCCAAGACTGATATTCCTCGAGCATCGGGGGACTGTCGCCCAGGCTCTAACGCTCCTTGGGGCTAGGTTTATCAGATGGTGCTTGAGGCGCCCTTTTAAGGGGAATGACAATGGGGCCCGAGGCATTTTTGGGAATGCTGGGCGTATCTAGGCTACGACTCTGCCCCGGACCCACCTTAAAAAATACCTTGTGCCACGCTCCTCCGTTTGGTGAGGCATGCGACAAATACCGTTGTAGGTAGGTTCTAGCTGCTTGGAAAAATTGCGTTTTGATTTATCGGTCTGGCCTGACTTCCGTATTACGGATAGGCTATCGATAGCTGTCCACGCCTTTGCTAGTCGCGTGTCGATGTTATTCTCAATTGATAAGACGCTACTTCCGAGGTAGGTGAACATGTTCATTAGTTTCAAAGACTCACCCTTTAGCGTAGAGATGTCGCCTCTTTGAATAAACACATGTATCCATTCTTGCCTGCGTTGAAATGGGGGACTATGCCACCTGCTGCTCGTTCCAGTCTATGTAGCAGGGACGCAGCCTGGGTGGGTGTATTTGCTAGAAGCACTATGACACCTGCCTGGTTCGCATCCGTAATAGTTTGTGCGGGGTATCTTCTGCCTCTTTTCTTTGCCAGCTTGAAACCGTTTTCTTTCATTAAATCTATAGACATTCTAAGCCCTTAGACTAGACAAATAATGAACAGGTATGGGTCTAATGTGTTTCATTGTAGCTCATCGGTTATGATATCGAAGTAGTCTGTGTCTCCATCCGGAGAGCGGACTTTAATTTTGTGTTTTTATATAGCATCATTATGGCTGCGACCGTTTTTTTGGGGTAACCGTAGGGGAGAAGTATTTACTTCATCTTCCCTCGGTGTTTGGAGTCAAATGTTTTATTGTAGCCTCAAGTTTTTTTCAGCGTTCACCTTCAAGATTTCGACGCAGTGTCAAAATATATGATGTCATCGATCGATTTCTCCGAAAGCCATTTTTTTTCTAAGTATCATCACAATTTTGGGTTCTATGCTGTTGCGTAGTGGAGCATTGTAGATCTTGGCTTTTATGGATGTAAGGGTTATACCTCTGTAGTTCTTGGCTATTCTAAGGTCACCCTTCTTAGGGAAAGGGATAATGCATCCCTATGTCTATCTGTCTATTGTGTTTTGATTATATACAGCATTACAGCTGTATGTCGTCGAATTCCCTGGTCTTCCGTACTTCTGGGGGTATTTCATCAAGCCTTGCTGCATCTTTATTTTTACTTTTTCTAGGTACCGAATCGATGCCTTCTTGAGTAAGTTTTCCTAGTTGATTATTAATAATTTTTGAGATTGGTTAATGCGTAACTTTCGGAATTTTTCTGAGTAAATTCTCGAAATGTTGTTTCTACAGGTATAATCCTTCTTCTTGGCTGGCAGCTTTTAGATTAGCTCTCGCAGTACTCTTCTTTCTGCTTACTTCGTTTACCGTCTGTCCTGCTATCCTAGATTGTTTATCTTCAACAGGGACTCTAATCTCATTGATCAGATTTTGTATGTATTGTGTTTGTTCTTTTTGATACACATTAGTTAATTCATTTTGTGCCTTCTTAATTTCTGGGTATTGATATTGGCTTCTTCCTCTTGTGTACAGAAGGGATATTAACGTCTGTACGTTTTTTTATAACCGCTAATGTCACCTATGGGATTCTTGGTTTAGCTATTTCTTTTGGTGGTATGCATTCTGATGCCGCCTCTAAGTGGGTAATGACGACGTTCTCATATTAGTCATTAGCAGTAAGTGTTTCTGGTATTTCCTGAAGTGCAGTTAATTTGTTTCTCAGTGTTAACGTATATTTATCTCTAATATCCCTGTTGATAAGTAGGGACCAGTCATAGTATACATTTGTCGTTTTTCGCCTCGCATTCCTTTGTAGGCTCAGTCTTATCTATTCCGTGACTATTTGGTGATCGGAGGACATAACCTCGAAAGACTAATGTGATAATTTCATTTCTTATTCATGAGGATGTAGTTTACCAGTGCTTTAGAATTATTTGCGTTGTTGTAGGTCCAAAGTTTTCCCTTTCTTTTCTGGAATTTAATATTGAGGCAAGTTACTCTATTTTCTAGCGTGAAATCTGTTAGATGTTCCCCATTTCTATTTGATGAATTGTGTTAGCTGAATTTGTTAGTTACGTTTTTACTTATTTGGGCATTCATTTTTCCATCGATGATGAGAACGCTGTATTTCGGAATGCTAAAAACAAGGCAGGATAGTTCGTTATAGAAGGCGATGAGGTCCGTTTCTTTACTAACATTGGTATGGCTGTAGCAGGAGATGATTGTTGTGCTGGGGTTGCAATTAAACATTGCTACCATCATCCTCGGTTGTATTTTCCCGATTCTAATTTTAGGGACCATGGTCCTATAAACATACCTACACCTCCTACCGTGGCGTTGACAGCGTTTTTCTATATAGATGCCGGTAGAAACGTTCATCCGCTGCCGGTTTCGATGTATTTTATAACTTTCCTATAAAGGTTTATGTGTTCTTATATGCATATAATGTCTATGTTATGATTTATTGCAGATGCTGTCAGCTCTGGTAGTTGGCCTATTCTATTTAAAATTCTTACGTTGAATGTCGCTATTTCATTGTGCTTTTTCGTTTTAGGAATTTTTGTTTTAAAATGTTTGAGCTCCGGAGTTGATTTTTCGAACACTGAAGCCAGGGCTCAAACCTCAGCTGGACGCGTCCCTTTTTTACCTATTCAAAGAGCGATTTAGTTTGGACTAGTGGTTGAGTATGAGTCATGGTAATCTTTCGATGGCTGTGTTTTTATTCTCATCAATGAAAGCCACCCTAATGAATCAGCAGCAGCATTTCCTCGATCGAACTATTTGATCCTGGTCGTTGTCCCGAGTAATTCGCCTGGCCAGTACTTGTGAGGCATGCCGTTGACTCGTCGTTAGTTTTGTCTGCCTTTATGTCCAACAGGCTACTTCCCATATCTTTCGAGGTGTATCTAAAAAATAATCTCTCCCCACCTGCATGTATTAAGTTTTAACTTGGTATACGTCAACATTTACTTTATTTCATTATTTTTTAATTTATCAGACAGACCTTATTTATGGTTTATTGCATCCTTAGAGGAAGTCTATTTTTACTCTAACTGCCAAAGGTAGCGAGAATTTGCTCTGCTTTCGGCCTTTTTTATGCGAGTTCATTCTACGGTGGGCTAGAGAGTTCTAAATTTTCCGTCTTTTATTGAGATATACATGTGTTTTCAATGGAGGTCTATTCTTTTTATCTTCATCTCTTTTCGAGATTTTCGATCATCTAACATGAAATACTCAATTTATTCTAGTCTTACTCTTGGTTTTAAAACACTGGAATAAATTCAAAAGAATTAAAATATTTTACCTCCTTTTCCTTTGTTCGAATTCAGCTTGGATTTACAGTCAGTATTTCATATTCAATACAGCAAATATTTTGCTCATAATAGAATATTTTATGCATTTTTAAATGAAAATATAGCAAAAAGACAGTATACCTAAATGTGAACTGACCACCACCAAAAGTTGAGAGGATTTGTTTTACTTTCGCACTTTTTGATGTTATGTATGTTCATTCTACGGTGGGTTGGAGGGTTTTAAATCTTCTGTCTTTTACAGAGTTGGGTAAATGAATAGAATGTTCGCCAATGGTCCGAGAGACCGAGTTTCAATCCCAGTTCGAGTCATACCAAAGACTAAAAAAAAATGGTACTTGATACTGTCCTGATTACCTGTCACTATTATAAGGTACGGACAAATGGTAAAGTGGAGCAATCCAGGGAATGGAGTCCTGCACTTCTTTACACCTCGGTGTTGTAGCTATTGAAAAGGGAACCTTCGGGTTACCCTCGACTTCACGAATACCTTTTTTAATTAACTTGAATAATATGGATTTAGAAAATATTATGACCAACTCGAAAATTATAATAATAACTATAATAATAATAATAATAATAATAATAAAAATGATTGCAATCAACATTAAAATTGATTGTCCTTTGAATGGTATATGTAATTTGAAAAACGTAGTGTATCAAGCTACTATTTTTCTAAAGGAAAATGTAAAAGCTAAAAAAATATATTGGAATATCGTCGGTTTCATGGAAGTTAGGATATAATAGTCGTATTCATTTGTTCTTTCAAGAATGCTTCAGAAATCAAAAAGATTTATCCAAATATTTTTGGAAGTTGAATAATAGGAGGTTAGCTCCAAAATTTCAATGGGAAATATTGAAAAGATGTACTACTCATTTCTGCTTTGATGGTAGATGTAATTTGTTTCTGGAAGAAAAGATACAAATTATGTTAT
>CAUZXS010002424.1:40000-47500 GCA_963585895.1 Sepioteuthis lessoniana | reverse complement strand
AAGGGCAAATTTCGTGAGAGTAAAATAATAATAAAATAATATTCAGAAAGCAGTGGGGAGTAGCTGGAGGTTATCGACGTATATAGTTAATATGAAAAAATAGAAAAAAAAGGAGAAAATAGTAATGTGACTAAAACTCAGAATAACTAAGAATAGTTGTACTGCTTTAAATTCAAATGCATTTTGAAAAGGCAGTTGATAAGAAACAAAGAAAAAACATAAGCGCAAATGTATAGAAACCTGAAGAATTCGACAAAATTGAAGGTATAAATTTTCAAATTTTTCCTAGCTTAAATATTCGGAAGAAAATACGGGTTTTAATTGAGTGATTTGCTTTTTCTCCTGTGTCTCTAAGAATTGGCTGTTTACATATAGAAGGCCAGATACAATTAATCTAATGTTTTACTTGTCCCTACTAAAACCATTAATCACATTGAAACGATATGGAAGAGCTTAATGTAATAACTCGCAACAACTAATTGCTCTTGGCCTGAAATAAGAAAAATATAATAAAATAATGTTTAGCTGGACTTTAACGCAATTAAAAATTAACGAACGAAAAAACGGTGCGAGGTAGTGTGAAGAAAAACGTATAGGAAAAAGAAAAAAAATGACGGAATACTTATCACTAGAAGCCATGAAAAACAGAATGCTGGATATGAAGTAAGACGGATGAATCCAACGGTGTGTCAGGGGCGAGCCTCACGAAATGGTGGGTGGAAGAACGTCAGAATTTACCGGCCGCTAGTTCTTTTATGGAACTACAGCTACCCCTCGATGAGCGTGGAATCTATTGATGAGAGAAAAAAAAGCCAAACTAAAATTCCTTTTTTTTAGTGACCAGCTCATGAGTTCTCTAAATTAAGCAGTACTTGGTTACATCCCTGACATGTGCGTAGATTTTAAACAATCCCTGCGTTAGGTAGATACACAATATACTAGCCATGATAAAAATGTCAAATCGAAACCCAATGGAACGTGGGACATAGACAACAGGTCTGGATGTCAAGATAAGCAGGTGCTCATCTTATACCCAAGATAAGATATCCTTAAGTGATCCTGCGAACGTTGGCTGTACTTTTTTCAGGTATATGAACGATGATCAAGTAACAACTCAAACCAGAGACACCAACACAGAAAATGGACTACGAAAGACAACAAACTTGTACTTCACCGGTATTTTGGAAGCAACCCTTCAAAAAGTGGTTTAAGAGGAATGATGATAGGAATCGGGGAAGAATCCACAACCATTCAGACAACAAGCCGAAGATTCGCTGACCAAATAATGAAGATCATGAAGAAAGGTTGGTTTTCTGACCTAGAAATATTAGAAGTACACTAAAAATAAATAGGACATCAGATCAACGAGACCCTAATACAATAATCGACCCACCAAATACTGAAAAAAGAAAATACTCTAACAAAAAGGTACTGCAAAGTAATAACAATCGAAACAACACACCCAAACCACACAGAACAAACATCAACGCTGGAACAAGAAATGATTATAGAAAATTTAAAGAGAACTATGTCTGAAACGAAGACTATATTACCATCGCTAAGAAACCAAATCTGGAAAATACACAAGGTTAAAACAGCAAAAAATAAACGAATTCTTAATACATATTTCAAAAAACAACATCACGGAATTAAACGAACTAATCTATGCAGGAACGAAGTTATTCTGAGATAAAATGGGTATTCCCCTAAAGAGCGCGATAAGAAAATCAAAACCTGGATGGGAAATTTGACTGAAAACGCAGATAAGAAATGTACGATAACAACCAAAAAGATAAGACTGAGGAAGAACGCTAGAAAATATTAGATACAAAAGAAAAAAGCAACTCAACAAGTAAAACAAGCAATACACCCTAAGGAAATATATCAGAAAGTACTTGTGAAAGATGGAATAATTTAAAGACATCAAGGCAGGAAAAAATGCAAATAAAAGAGGACATTCAAAAACAATGACACATGTTCAATCGGCAAGTAGGGACAGAATGCAATAACACATGCCAGCAACCAGACGACAAGGAAACAAAACAAGTTAGGAGCAAAATATGGTAACGAGGAGAACATAACAGAAAAGCCGATTGGACAAGCAGCATGGGAAAAGAGTTAGAAGGACTCGAAGAAGGACTGAAGGTAAAAATACACCTTGGTTCACTCAGAGGAACGCTAACGAAGTACCAAACTGGAAAACGTCAAGACATGATGGCATACACTGATATATGATTAAAAAAAATCACTTCCACCCATGACAAACTGGCAATCGAATGAATAGATGCCTACAAGAAACAGACATACCTAACGGATGATCCGAAATACACCCCAAAAGAACTACTTCAAACAACTACTGAGCAATAACATGCCTACAGATGATGTCGAAAACACCACCTTCATAAATCAGAGAAGATATATACAATTCGTTTAGAATCCGTACACTGTTAACTAAGAAAGAGAAAGGATGCTACAATGCCCAGAACCAGAACTAGAGGAGCAGGAATTTACTGTACCCTGATCAACTCATCCTCAAGGAGAACAAAACGAGACAAACTATCTTGTCATGGCGTCGAATGATTACCAAAAGGCTTACGATATATACCCACAAAGCTGAATAATTGACTGTCTCAAAATGATATTCGGTGAAATCATTATCGAAAATCGAAACCGAAAAGACCATGGAAACCTGAAAAGTGGAAGAGGCAACATAAGGAAATAACTTAGCTGAGGTGAAAATATTCAGAGGAAACTTCAAGTGAGATGCACTCTCACCATTTCTATTTGTAAAAGCGATGATGCTACTCAATCACACACTTAAGATAAACACAAGCTGATTCAAACTTAAATCGCAAGAAAATAATATATATCAGCATTATCAAACTGTTTGACAAAAATGAGTAATAATTGGAAACCAGTCAGGATATATGGATGAAATATTTCATAGAAAAATTTACCACGCGAATAATTAAAAGCAGAAATTTACATAGGACGAAGGGAATAGAACAACCAAATCAATAAGTAGAGTTACTGTAAGTGCCAAGAAAAGAAGGAAGAAGGGTATTTAGCAGCATTCAAGATAGCGTGGGTGCATCGATACAACGTCAACAATACTACGGACGAAGACTGATTACATCCATCAGAAACAATACAAACCAAAGTATCAACAGAACAATAATACACATAAAACAAAAATGGGGATAAAAAAAAACTGTATGGAAATTTCAAGCGACGAACAAGCAAAATTTCACACAAGAAGTTTTCGACATGGCTAAGGAAGGGAAACTTAAGCGAGTAACTGAATCTCCTCTGATCGCTAACAAAAGAACCTATAAAGACAAACTACGACAAAGCAAGAATTGACTAAACGTAACAAAATAGTAGTGGATATTATGTGGTAACAGAGAGGAAACGATCAATAACATTAAAAGCGAATGCAGTAAATTAACGGAAAGAGATTATAAGATTAAACCTGTTGGGTGAGCAAAGTAATCAACTTAGATTTATGAAATAAATTAATACTTGACCATACGAACAAAAGGTATATACACAACCCAGAATGAATACCTTAAAATTAGATGCATAAAATTAACTGGGATTTTGTGATACAAACGGATAAACTAATCTCGGCCAAACCACCAGACCAATTGAAAGTCATCAAAAAAGAGAACCTGCCGTATAGTTATACTGTATAACTGGGGGGGATTCGAAAAGTGAAATATACCAAGACATGGTTGGATTATTGGAAAACATAAGAATATGAAAGTGACGGTGATTCTATTTGCGTTCGGTAAGTCAACAAAAGATGGGTACAGGGACAGGAAGATTTGGAAATAGGAGGACGCGTGGCGACCATCCAAACTATCGCATTTGTAAAATCGGTCAGAATACAGAGAAGAATCCTGGAGACCTGAGGGGATTTCCTGTCACTCAAACTCAAAAATAAATATCAGTTAACACTAGTGTTAAAAAAAACTTTCAATTTAATAATAATAATAATAATGTCCCGGTTGACCACAGAATAAAACTGAAAGAACGTGAAAAGAAGGATAAGTAACACGACCTTGCAAGGGAATTGAAAAAAACTATGGATCATGGAGGTGACAATTTTACCAATTGTAATTTGTGCTTTTCGTACAGCAACAAAAAGATTATTAAAGGGACTGGAGGACTTAGAGGTTGGAGGATGAGTGAAGACTATCCAAACTGCAGTACTATTGAGAATGGCCAGAATACTGAGAAGAGTCCAGGAGACTTGAGGAGACTTGCTGTCATTCAGACAATAGTGAAAAACCATCAGCTAAAGCTGATATGAAAAACTCTAGATGAGTAAATAATAATGATAATAGTAATAGTAATAATAATAACAATGATAATAATGATAATGACCAGAATATTGACAAGAGTCCTGGAGACTTGGGGAGACTTGCCGTCACTCAAACTAAAGTGAAAAACTACCAGCTAAAACTGATGTGAAAAAATATCATAACATCAACAAATGGATGACCTAATATTAGCCAAACGACCAAACATTGAGGTTGTAAACAAAAGTAGAGAATCTGCCGTATAGTTGATTTTACCGACCCGGTAGATCACAGAGCAAAAAAAAAAAAAAAAAAAAAGAAAGAAAAAAAAAGGAAGCGAAGATCAAGATAAGTTCCTAGTCCTTGAAAAATAACATTGAAAATATGGAACATGAAGATGTCGGTGTTACTACATGTAACTTGTATGCTCACAATAACCCCCAAAATAATGGTATAGGTACCGAAAGACTTAGAAAAGGAGGACCCGACCCGTGGACACGTCCAGAATACATCATTATGAAGATATTAAACAGGATTTTGAATATCAGCCAAAATTCTGAGAAGAGTCGAGGAAATGTGAGATGATTTGCTGTCACTCTAATTAAAGTAAAAACTCTTAATAATAATCTTTAATAATACTCAAATCATTATACGGCTCCCTATCTCACACAAATAATTGTACACAATAATATATATTCAACGAGTTTAAATATCAATTTTTTATCAGGTTTTTTATTAATCTTGCGAAATCATTATAAAAATCATCTCAAACATATCAATTTGTTCATTAGATGGAGCCCTGATAATTACTACTAATCTTAATCAGTGGACCGGAAGCTAATGATATCGAAATGAGACTCTATGCTCTCTAGAACCGGGTGCTGAACATGGTATGTAGTTTAGTGTATTTCTCAGAATACCAAAACAACAAAGAATATTTGTCCTTATGAGTATTTAAGTATTCATAATATTCTAAAATTTTGACAATTCCTCCTTTATTTGATTAATTTTATTTATATGCATTAGAGCTCAGTTGCAACGCCACGAGGAAAATAATTTCGGAATTGAGATAAAAAAATGCAACTGTATACCCAGTATCTATTATATGAGTGATAGCTGACTTGTAATGTTCTTGCATCAACCAATATATTCTATACTTCACAAATAAAATATGATCATATCCCACCAGCACTGCTATAGACTCTCCTCTTGAAGAACATGTCCTCAAGTCAGATTTTCATCTGTCAATAGTATAGAGATTCAGCAAGATACCGCTTTTCAGTATCTTAAAATTTTACGAATATTTCAAATGAAAAAATTAACTTCATAGACGCAATTTCAAAGTGTTATCACGAAATGGCACTCTATGTCATCTTTAAGCAGAGCTTAAACCCTGATGATTCTCCTTTTTGGTTTTGACAGCATTGCGCGTGTTTAATGTTTCTTTTAATCTAAAGACAGAGCAGCATTCTTCATATCGACCGGGAACATGCCTTCCGGTGTCGATCGTACAAGGCATTGTCCATGATAAAATGGAGTAACGTTTCATTGGCAGCCAGTTCAATTAATATTAAAAAGTAACGTAGCAGTGATGGTATCATGAACAATTATGCTTTAGTGAAAAGTATGGATTCTCTTATGCATCCAGCGATGAGTTAGACAGTAGCACAAAGATCTTTCAACACGGATAGATGCGGCATAATACAGCCCACGAAGGATGATATGCCATTAAACAAAGAAACATGAAAAAAAATTGACAATAATATATCGGTATGGTGTAAGGATGATGACTGGACTTTGGAATGATGGTTAGAGTGTTCGTCAATGGCCCGGGAGACCTGGGTTCAATCCCAGTTGGAGTCATACCAAAGACTCAAAAAATGATGCTTGATGCCTCCTTGCTTAACACTCAGCATTATAAGGTAGGATCGAGGGTAAAGAGGAGCAATCCAGGGAAGGGAGTAGTACATTAGTGTAGTAACTATCGAAAAGGGAGCCTTCGCGTCACCCTCAACTATGGTGGCCAACTTTACTTATAAGGATGATATATTAGTTAATGTATGAAGTTTACATTTAGGACATTATTCATAGTTTCGGTGAATATAAATCCGGTGTGATTGATTTCTTTTAACAACATCCCGATCTATTTAGGGTTATTTTACGCCTAGAGCTTTTGGAATCGCGTTGTACCTTTATATTTACAATTTTGGGGGATTTCTCTTTTTAGAATTTGTTGTTTTTTTTGTACACGGTCCTATTAGATAAAAAAAAAAGTATACAGATTCATTTGGTACATGCAAATGACACAAACAGGTATTACCACTCGTAATCAAAGAAGATTATTGAAGTTAAAAAAGCCAACTTTATTTGAAATGTATTCAATTCAAAAAAAAATTTTCATTACTTTGTAAAATAACTTTGACAGGTGGTTTACCAGTATGTTTTGATATAATCAAGCAATTTTGAACTAAGCTTTCATTGCTATTACTCCTGGTTCCTCTCTCACCTGGATTTGTTGTATCTGCCAGGTTCCCCTCTATGGGTCGAATAGCTCAGTTTAAAAATTGTTTGTATTTGTTAGGAATACATGATGTTATATAACTGTAAATTATTTCTATTAACAACATTTACTTGAAGCTAAATCATAAAACTGTGTGTAAACAAATGACTGTTATTAAAAGTAGAAACCATTTCTTTTGGAATACTTAGTATCCGAATTGTGCAAAAGGAAAAAAAAACAACAAAAAAAAAAAACAAAAACAACCACTTACAAATATACATGTACGAGTGTAAATTCCCTGATTTAGGCATAGAATAAACCCAGAAAAGCTGAAATACCTTTAAAACCAATCAATCAATCATATAAGCCTTAGACTTTCCTCGTGCATACTTGGATTTACTTTGACAATTTTTAAATTTTCAGGAATCAGCATGTCACTTTCATAGATATTTTTAATTCTTTCAACAAAGAATTCTTTTGTTACTTTCTGTATCATAAATGATGCCTCTTTTTTAAATATTTATAACCTATAAACTGTTTTAGACATAGTTGAAAGTGTGTGTCTATATTGAACAGAAGCACCGCACTCCCTAGATCTTCAGGTCTGGAGACTCAATAACAAATGCAGTTTAATATCTACCAGGATATCCTTTATTTTTTGAGGTGGTCATAACTTTCTAATGAGGGTAAAGTCAG